>AWOL01S0050254.1:0-31144 GCA_000715115.1 Nicotiana otophora
GTACGCCCTGTTAGGTGAGGCACCGGGTGCTGGTCTCGCTCCGAGGTTCGGGGCATGACAAAACCAACTAATACGTATTTTTATACATGAGTTTTAATAAAAGATAAGTCGAAATACCTCGATTTATAATTTTTTGAAAGGTGAGGATTTGATGATTTGGGGGCCGAAACGAACAATCCACTACGCGATAACGCCTTAAATCCGGCGTAAGCTTGCTACAATACCGAGAAGATACACTTTTTGTGGGACAAGTGGGCTCCAATGAGTTGTTTTTCTTTAAAAATGGAGGGGGGGACCGATGTTTTTATTTTGGGGTCTGCTGGTTCGCGTTTGGTGGGGGAAGGAGATGGCACGATTTTTTATATAGGTATAGCGCATATATATAAGGCTCTATACTATAACGCCTTATATATGCGCGCTATACCTCCTGCCCATTTTAAGTTCAAATATCGAGTGGTTATTCACCGTGCTGTACCTTAATGGACAAAACTGCCATTAAGGTATAGCGTGGTGAATAACCGCGCTATATATAAAATGATGTAGAAATGGCATGGGATAGTCATTTTTTAACATAGCATTTATTTTTTATCCAGTATTTTTAATGCTGAGCAAAAATAGCCACTACTCTATTAAAATTAATACGAAAAGACGTTTTAACCCTTTTTTCATGAATACTGTGTAAATATTAAGGACATGGTGTCCTTAACATTTACACTACACACATGAAGTTAAGAACGGCATGTCCTTAACATTTACACTAAACATATGAAGTTAAGGACACCATCTCCTTAATATTTACACAACACTCATAAATTTAAGGACACTATGTCTTTAACATTTACACTACACACATAAAGTTAAGGACACCGTATCCTTAACATTTATACTACACATATGAAGTTAAGGACATGAGGTCCTAAAGTTTAACAACAGAAGGTGCAAATACAAGTTAAGGACATTATGTCCTTAACATTTACACTGGACACATGAAGTTAAGGACGCCGTGTCCTTAATATTTACACTGCACATATGAAGTTAATGACATGATGTCCTAAAGTTTAACAACAGAAGGTGCAAATACAAATTAAGGACATGATGTCCTTAACATTTACACTGCACACATGAAGTTAAGGACGCCGTGTCCTTAATATTTACACTGCACATATGAAGTTAATGACATGATGTCCTAAAGTTTAACAACAGAAGGTGCAAATACAAATTAAGGACATGATGTCCTTAACATTTACACTGCACACATGAAGTTAAGGACGCCGTGTCCTTAATATTTACACTGCACATATGAAGTTAATGACATGATGTCCTAAAGTTTAACAACAGAAGGTGCAAATACAAATTAAGGACATGATGTCCTTAACATTTACACTGCACACATGAAGTTAAGGACGTCATGTCCTTAATATTAGCACAAGGGTATTTTCGTCCGAGCGGGTAAAAATATTATTAAGCGCTGGCTAAAAAATAATTACATTTTAAACAGTAGCTAAAGAGTAAAGACATCTCTAATTAGTGGCTCACCGTGCACTTCCCCCTAAAATGGTGCCCAGTTTTCTTTTTAACCTATTTGTGTCGCTTGAGTCCAAGAGAATCACACTTTGGTTCTGGACTCCTAAAAATATTATTCTAATTGAAGGGGGCCGGGCCATCTCCAACAGCCTAGTACTGGCCTACAACAATCCAACAAAATAAGGATCTGACAAAAATAGCTTGAAGGACCCATAACTTTCAGATAAGTAATCACTCAAGAGAAGTGGGAGGAGAGGAGACAATGAGGACAGCCCAGAAATTCAACTACCACATGTCAACCACATAACCAATGAATCCAAATAAAATTACGAACTCAACATATGTATGTTGTAAGTGTACAAGTTCAGGAGCATCGATGTGCCTAAGTTCTGTCCTAATCTTGGATTCGTTCAGGTGGCTCAAATGAAGAAAAAGATGTTTCACCCTTATTTTAAATCTCAGGCGGCTGTGAACTGTGGCGAGAGTCCATTTGATATCGTTTCCACCATTTTATCACATCTCATAACCTAAATGAAATCAATTCAGTAGACCACCAGCAACCAAGAATGGTAACTAATAATGCCTAAGAAACTTCTTTAGCTGCAGCTACAACAGCCTCTGCTGTAATACCAAACTCTTTGTATATTTTTCCAGCAGGAGCACTGGCACCGAATCCGTCAATTCCAATGGCTTTTCCTTTATCTCCAACAATTTTCTGCCACCCAAATGTTGATGCAGCTTCAATGCTAACTCTAGCTGTAACAGATTCTGGAAGGACACTTTCCTTGTAGTCAGCTGGTTGCTCATTGAAAAGCTCCCAACAAACAAAGGAAACAACTCTCACTGCCTTTCCTTCTTTCCTGAGTTCATCGGCAGCCTTGACAGCAATTTCTAACTCTGAGCCAGTACCGATCAAAATGAAATCAGGTTTGTTGCCTGAAGAATTGTCTGATACAATGTAGCCACCTTGTAAGCACCGGCTGTCTCATTCCCATCTGCTGGACGGAACATCAGAATGTTGGGCATTGCACGGAAACTTGCCAAGTGCTTAATAGGTTGATGGGTTGGACCATCTTCTCCTAGACCAATTGAATCATGAGTCATAACATAAATAACTCCAGCTTCAGACAAGGCTGAAATTCGCATGGCTCCTCTCATGTAGTCAGTGAACACAAAGAAAGTAGCACAATACGGAATCAAGCCAGGGCTATGCAGAGCAATTCCATTACATATGGCTCCCATACCATGTTCACGAACGCCAAACCTTAAATTACGCTCTTCTGGAGTGTTCTTTTGGAAGTCACCAAACATTTTCAAAAGGGTCATGTTTGATGAGGCAAGATCAGCACTACCACCAAGGAAACCGGGTAGAACCTTGGCAAGAGCATTGAGGTTTTGTTGTGACAAGTTTCTGGTGGCATCAGCTGGGCTCTCGGGAGTGTAAGTCTGAGATCAAGAAAACATGCAAATAACTGATTAAGATAAATTTGGTACTGCAAAAGCCACAGAAATTATCAGTTTTTGGCAACATCATATTAGATGAAAGCTGAACTTAGGAGCAGTTATGCCAAAATAGTTATTTCAAAAATATTTTGAATTTAGGGCCTTGTAGTCAGAAAAGATAGATGAATGTTTGGAAAATCCAAATGAAGACAAGCTCTCGCCTACTGCAATATAAATAATTTACAAAACCCCAATGAAAGGTTAAGGACTGATATAAATATAGTCTATACGAAAAGCAGTTAAACTTGGATTGAAATTTGAGATTAAGATAACAAACACTCACAGGAAGAGCTTTCTCCCATCCAGCAGGTAGTTCACCAGTAAAGATGGATTTCAATTCTGCAGCTTCGTCTGGGTACTTTTTCTCATATTCGGCAAACTTGGCATTCCATTCCGTTTCAAAGGCAGCATCCTCAGCTGCATGACGACTCCAATGGCTGCAGTAAGTTCGTGATACCAATATAAGTGACTGCGTAGGGTAAAACAAACTAGGTACAGAGGATGTTATATATAGTACCTCTTCACATCTTCAGGCACGTGGAAAGGCTCATTCAGGTTATTTCTAGTGGCCTCTACTTCCTTTGCTCCAAGTGCACTACCGTGCACACTGTAAGAGTTTGCCTTGTTAGGAGAGCCAAAACCGATGGTTGTAGTAACCTGCAAGAAAAGAACAGTCAAAATACTGATAGACATTACAAAGAAACGGAGAAAGACAAAGGGAAAAACAAAAAGACGGAAAGAAAGAGCAGTATAAACTATATGGTAAACAAAATGCAATGCTTTTTATGTGTTTCCAGGATTTCTTCCTAGTTCACGACAGTATATATTGGACCTTGATCATAGTGGGCTTGTCTTTGACAGATTTGGCTTCCTTAATGGCAGCACGAATCTCATCATAACCGGTGTTACCATTCTTCACCCAGATGACGTGCCACCCAAGAGCCTCAAAACGGGCGCCAACATCCTCAGTGAAAGCAATTTCCGTGTCACCATCAATTGAGATGTGGTTGTCATCATAGAAAGCAATCAGTTTTCTGAGTACCCAGTGTCCAGCAAGGGAACAAGCTTCTTGTGAAATACCCTCCATCTGGAAACCATCACCAAGAATAACATATCTGCACAGCCAACAGTCATTTGCCATTAGTCAACAAGACAATACAAAATGAAAAGGGTCTTTGGGAGAACGGAAATCCTCTTACGTGTAGTGGTCAACAATCTCAGCGTCTGGCTTGTTAAAACGAGCAGCCAAGTGCTTCTCCGCAAGAGCTAAGCCAACAGCATTGGCAATACCTTGGCCCAGAGGACCTAATAACAAATAAAATAAGATCACAATCAATTAAATGGATTCATAACTCAAAATTTATGGAAGCAAATATATAGCACCAGAAGCAGAAATATGAATCTATAATTATCAAAAGTATATAGGCATATAAAAGTACACTAACCAGTGGTGACTTCAACACCAGGAGTCTCAAAGTTCTCAGGGTGACCGGGGGTTTTTCTACCCCACTGACGGAAACTCTTCAAATCCTCTTCCTAATCAGTTAGTAATAGTAAAGATAATCAGTAAGGCATAATGAACGAAAATAACTAGTTTAAACTTCAATAACAAAGATGAGTCGTAGATAGTCACTTAAACAAAAATATACTCCTACATACCAAATCAAATTAAAGACCATCAATCTCCTAAAGATAATTGAAAATATTATCAGGTATTGTCCAGAATGTCATCAAACAATGATTTTTCTATCGACTTATAAAACAATGGGATGGAAAACAGTAAATCTGTAGCCTTTTCTTCCTAAAAAGAACTATCCAAATCCAATTGTGAACAGAAACAGCAAGATAGATTGTGTTTGGATATAAAAGTTGTTGACACATGTTATGTAAAATGTGTAAGATGACGTATAAAGATACTATTTTGACATAATTTCAGGTATTAAAGGATCAGAACAATGCCAAAATGTTCAAGTTTTCCTTTTGGTTGAAACATTTTCTTCCAATTGCTATAATTCCAGTAATCAAATACTCCCTCAGAGGGTTGGGTGATAGACAATGGGCTACCGAGGTGCTTACCACTAGAGCAACTCACTCTTCTTTATCGGAGTGCTTACCACTAGAGCAACTCACTCTTCTTTATCGGAGAGAGAATAGATATAGGTTATGTATATCGCTTACTATTGTTTTCTTTTTTAATTCAACTATATCCAAATATCGAAGTTTACTGATACGATTAATTCTAAAGAACAACTTATAATAAGTTTCTTCATTCGGAATTCGAGCTTTATTTAACAACGTAATAGTAGGGAATAGGGAAATTCAACTCAATAATGGTGTCTTGAATATCAGTGAATTCGAGCTCGTGTTAATAAGTTAATGGTCAAAATTTATTTTCAGTTTACATCAAATCAATAAATATAAGATACTCCCCTCCACCCTATGCAAAACCATCAAATTAATAAAATAATCATTTAAAAAAAAATCATTAACCCAAACCCGTTAAATCCATCATTTAAAAATACAGAACCTAGATTTCTGAAACGTCTTAACATATTTTATTCATTTAGAGAGAGACCGAGAATGGTGGTGGAAGTATGATTAGTAAGAACTCATATTTTGGTTATAAGTTGTTCATGTTGGCATTAAGATGCCATGTTATCACTTTCGGTTGTTTTTATTTTTTTGTGGTTAGAATATGGCATACCTTTGTCTAATGTAATACACACTTGACGGTTGGTTTGTAAGTTGGTAACAACTGATATATACTTTAATAATACTTGTATTTGGTTAATACATGAAGGTAGTATACATAGGTTATTAAGTAACTTTCCAACTTGTTGGTGTACTTTCTTTCATTCTTGATGAATTTATTGGAATGTAGCTTGATAATAAATTAAATCTGCTCTAATTATTTTCTAATTTTTGTTCATTATAAGTTCAGTTTTTACTAAGAATTATGAGTATCTCATCCTATATCTTGGAATCTAACTTTGATTCTCAAGACGTGATTTGACGATAATTACTTGTTGCCCAAATGCTTAAAGTAAAATAAGAAAATCATGGTGCATGAATACTCATCAACAAAGGCTCACTGTTGGAGAAAGAAATACTTCGGTAGCTACCTTAAGACTTTAGAAATGATAATCTAATAAGATGCTATAAGCATTTAAGTCATGGTGTGTTGGCCCAAGCGAAGGTTAGTTTTGAAGATTGACAAAGGAAGCTCAGGCATGGACCAGGTCCATCCCTTGTGTGCATAGACACGGGCAGATTTGAGCATGTGGGATGCACGTGAAGGAGATAAGCTTAACTCGGTCTAATTAATATCTCCTGATCGAAAAAGGGTTGCATAATTGATAAGAAGAAGGACTCCTTAATCAAAGAGAACACTATCCAAGATAAAGGAAAAAGTTAGAGGTTTAGATCAACTAGAACTCTTCTACCAAGGAAGAGTAGAATTAGAACTCTAGATATGTTTTACTCTACTAACTCTATAAATCACATGATATTTAATTCTACATGTCACGCACAAAAGCAAAAGTTAAACGTGAATTGAGAGCAAAATAGCAAGGCATTTTGCAAGTAGTTCGTGTGTGATTCAAGTGTGCGAACCTGAAGCTACATGAACCAGATAGAAGAACTAGTTTCAAGTGTCTGTCTTTGATTCTAGTTTAATTGTAGTAGGTGTTTTCATAGTGTACCTTTCATCTTTATTTGGAGGCAATTGTAATAGGTACTCAAAGTATATAAGTTAGAATTAACTTGAAGTTATCACAACAGTTAGAGATTGTGTGCCACAACGGGATTAGAGTTAATCCTAGGTTTACAAAAGTATTTTGTAAATGCAGTTTTTGGCTGAGTGATTTAGTGAACAATTTTGGGAAAATCCTACTGGAAAGTAGGTCGTGGTTTTTTCACCTTTTGAGCCAGGTGTTTTTCACGTAAAATCCTTGTGTTCTTTAACTTCTGCATTTATTATTCCGCAACAGTAGTATAAGGAACACATAGAAGAACCATGTCCTTCTATAATTTGTGCACGTGAAAAGTTAGACACCACGCAAATCACCCCCTCCCCTCTTGTATGGTATTGAAGTTAAAACATCGATTGATATCAGAGCAGGTTATCCTTGAAGAGGTTAACACCTTAGGAGAAGATCAAGATGAGTGCACCACTTGGAAACTGGGAAGGGTAATCCACTGCTAGGACACCACTCTTCAACAACCAATATTACTCTTGGTGGAAAAACAGGATGATAGATCACATCATATGAGAAGACTATGAGCTATGGGACATTATCACAGATGGTCCACTGGCTACCATGAAGATCAATGCCGAAGGAGAAGAGGTGCCAAAAATAAGAGCTGACTGCACTGCTGACGACTTGAGGAAATGGGAGAAGAATGCTAAAGCCAAATAATGGCTTGTTTGTGGACTCGGTCCAGATGAGTACAGTAGAATCCAAAGTTGTACCACTGCTAAGGAAATCTGGGACACTTTGCAAGTGGCCCATGACGGAATACCTCAAGTGAAGAGGTCCAGAGGAACATTATTATATTCTCAATATGAGAATTTCACCATGAAGGAAAAGGAAACCATCCAAGAGATGTATACAAGGTTCACCACACTAGCAAATGAACTTAAGTCTCTTGGAAGGATTATTTCTGAAGAAGACATAGTTGAGAAGATTTTGACAAGGGTTCTGCCAGTTACTTGGGAAAGCAAAATCACTGTCATTCGGGAATAAAAAATATTGCCACTCTTAGGTTGGATGAGCTAATTGAAAATCTCACTGCTTATGAACTTAGAAGGCAAACCATGAAGATGGATGCACCCAAGAAGGAAAAGAGCCTGGCACTCAAAATCACTGAAGGTTCTGATCTAGAAGATGATGAAATGGCTATGATCACAAAGGACTTCAAGAAGTACCTAATGAGAGGAAAGGGTTCTTCAAGAAGTGGAGGCTACAACAAACCAAGGGTTCCTGAAAAACAGACCAATGAGAGCTGCTACAAGTGTGGGAAGACTGATCACCACATCAAAAACTGCCCTCAATGGGCAATTAAATGGAAGAATAAAAGAGCTGAACGAAGAAACAGAAAGAAGGAATAGGTTTGTCCCAAGAAGAACAAAGAATCAACAAAGGCTATGGTTGCTGCTTGGGGAGAAAGCTCAGATGAGGACTCAGATGATGAATATGGAGATGAACAAGCTCTTATGGCAATTGGAGAATCCGATGAGGAATCTGAAGTAAGTATAATCCATCTAAAAGACAAGATTAAGTTTTTGTCTAAAGAAAGGCTATCTAAGTTACTTCTAGATTTCATTGATGAATCTGGGGATATAAACAATAAAAAGAAACAGCTATCTAAGGAATATGTGATTTTAAAAGCAAAGTGTAAGAACCTAGAACTTAGAGTTAGTGAGACTGTAAGTGAAAAAGCTGCACTAAAAAACTAGGTTCATGCATTTGAATCAAATGTCCTAGAACTTAGATTTGAAAATCTAAAACTGAAACTAGGAACAATTAAGAAGACAACTGATTGCACATAACTCACTCTAGAAGAAAATGTAGGTAAACTAAAAGATGAGTTGTATAAGAAGGATGAACAGGTAAGAATTTTAAGGATCTAGGCAAGGTCAAGCATGAACTAGACAGAACTTGTAAATGGAATAGGTCCTCCGATGCACTGTCATGGCTACAGGAACATCACAGTAGCAATAGAAGAGGAATTGGCTTTCGGAATCTGTCACCTAAATGGGATCCCGAAAGCAAGTATCTCACACTTCCTGAGAACAAAATTTGCACACACTGTGGTAAAACTGGTCACTATAAAAATGAATGTACTGTAAAAGAAAAGGCTAGTCAAAAGAATAAAAAGTTTATTCAAGGGGAAAATAGGCTTCCAGGTTGGGCTAAAAAGAATTTGATTCATCATTTTTCCTATAGAAAGGGACCAAAACTAGTTTGGGTTCCTAAGACTAACCCCTAATTTCCTTTGCAAGTCCAAGTGAAGGGGAGAAGCCAAATATGGTACATGGATAGTGGCTGCTCAAAGCACATGATAGGAAGCAAGAACCAATTCCTTTCACTTGAGGACATCAAAGGAGGTAATATCTCCTTTGGAAATGGGAATAAATGTGAGATCATTGGGGTTGGTAAGGTAGGTAAGACTGACTCTCACTCGATTGAGAATGTCTATTTGATAGATGGCCTAAAATATAGTCTAATTAGTGTATCACAACAGTGTGATAGAAGTAACTTGGTAGCATGTATCTCTACTAGATGCTTTGTGATTAATCTTACCACTAACAAGATTATTTTGCAGGAAAAAAGTGTGAACAATATATATATTGTAGATCTGTCCACACTGTCAGAAAATGAATTCACTTGCTTAAGTGTGTTGGACAATGATCCGCTCCTTTGGCATAAGAGACTTGGACATACAAGTCTAAGTCAATTGAACAAATTAGTCTCTAAGGACTTTGTGATAGGACTGCCTAACATCAAGTTCAAGGAAGACAAAGTTTGTGAGGCTTGTCCAAGGGGGAAGCAGGTAAGATCCTCCTTTAAATGCAAGGAAGTGGTAAGTACCACCAGAATGATGGAACTGGTCCATATGGATCTCTATGGTCCAATGAGAACATTAAGCAGATGTGGTAAAAGATACGTGATGATGCTTGTTGATGATTACTCTAGGTTTACTTGGACATTGTTTTTAATATCTAAAGATGAAGCATTTGACATGCTCACTTCTTTTGTTAGAAATACTCAGAAACAACTAGGTAATCAACTTGCATCAATTAGGTCTGATCATGGCACTGAATTTGAAAATGCTAAATTTGCTAAATTTTGTGATGAGCATGGCATAGATCATATTATTTCTGCTCTTAGGACTCCACAATAAAATGGAGTAGTTGCAAGAAAGAATAGGACACGTGAAGATATGGCTAGAACTATGCTCCTTTCTAGTAAACTGCCCCATAGCTTCTGGGCAGAAGCCATAAATACTGCATGATACATCATAAATAGGTGCATGACTAGACCTCTTGTAGAGAAGACTCCCTATAAGTTAGTTAAAGGGAGAAAACCAAATATATCCCATCTTAGGGCATTCAAATGCAAGTTCTTTGTGCATAACAATGGTAACGACTCCCTGGGTAAGTTTGATCCCAGAAGTGATGAGGGAATATTCTTCACATAGCAAAGCTTATAAAGTCTATAACAAAAGAACTATGTGTATTGAAGAAAGTGTTCATATGATTTTTGATGAAGCTAACATTCTTTATGAGAGACAGGAACATGATGATGAAGCAATTGGACTGATAAGAAACTTAAATGAAACCACAACCCAGACTGAAGCTGCACTGGAAGAAGGAACATGCGATGGAACATGTTCTTCCACCCAGAGCAACATGACATGGGGAACAGAACAAAGAGGAAATTATCCCCAAACATCAAGGGAACCTATCCATGAACCTGTTCCACAACAACAAAGCATTGAAGGAACATCAAAGGGAAACCAGTTGGTTATAAAATCTTACAAGTATCAAAGTTCTCATCCTATTGAGAACATAATCACTGATCCAACATCTGGAATCAAAACCAGATCTTCATTAAAAAATCTTTGTGCTTTTGATGCCTTTTTATCTCTTATTGAACCTACAAATATTGCTGAGGCTTTGCAGAATGCAAACTGGGTAAATGCAATGCAAGATGAGCTCAACTAATTTGAAAGGAGTCAAGTTTCGCATCCGGTACCAAGACCCTTGGACAAATCAGTAATTGGCACGTCATGGGTCTTCAGAAACAAACTTGATGAAAATGGAATTGTTACAAGGAACAAGGAAACATTGGTGGTTCAAAGATATAGCCAAGAGGAGGGCATAGGCTATGATGAAATCTTTTCTCCAGTTGCAAGTTTAGAAGCAATAAGTCTCCGTATAGCCTTTGCTGCTTACATGGAATTCACCCTCCACCACATGGATGTCAAGAGTGCCTTCCTCAATGGATATCTAAAGGAAGAAGTGTTTATCAAGCAACCTCCGGAGTTTGAAAGCAAGGAGAGTCCTGATAATGTGTACAAACTTGACAAAGCACTTTATGGGCTCAGGCAGGCGACAAGAGCATGGTATAAAAGATTATCAAAGTTTTTACTTGAGCATGACTACAAGAGAGGTAAAATTGACAATAATTTGTTCTTGAAAGAAAAAGGTAAAGATCTCTTGGTAGTTCAGATATATGTTGATGATATAATCTTTGGAGCAACTAATGATAAGTTAAGTAAAGAATTTTCTAAATTAATGGGGAGTGAATTTGAAATGAGCATGATGGGTGAGCTTAATTTCTTTTTAGGCTTACAAATTAAACAAAATTTAAATGGAACTATGATCCATCAACAGAAGTATGTAAAAGAGTTGCTTAAAAGGTTTAAAATGGAAGATTCCAAAGAAATTGACACTCCTATTACAACAACTACAAAGTTGGATATAGATGAACCTGGTTCATCTGTTAATCAGAAGTTGTATAGGGGAATGATTGGCTCATTGTTGTATCTCACTGCTAGTAGACCTGACATTGTTTTCAGTGTAGGCCTATGTGCAAATTTCAGGCAAATCCAAAGGAGTCTCACTTAACTGCTATCAAGAGAATTTTGAGATATCTAAAAGGTACCACTGATCTTTGTCTTTGGTATCCAAAAGGTAGTAATTTCAATCTTGTAGGATATGCTGTTGCTGATTATGCAGATTTTCTTGTGGATAGAAAGATCACCTCAGGTATGGCACACTGTTTTGGCTCATGTCTTGTGTCTTGGGCCACCAAAAAGCAAACTTCAGTGGCCTTATTTACTGTTGAAGATGAGTATGTTGTTGTTGCTTCATGTTGTGCTCAATTGTTGTAGATCAAACATCAATTAATGGACTTTGGAATTGATGTTGGTTGTATCCCTATTTTTTGTGATAATACTAGTACAATTAGTATGACCAAGAACCCAATTCATCACAAGAGAACTAAGCACATAGATGTTAGGCATCACTTTTTGAGGGATAACTATGAAAAGGGGTTGATCACTGTAGAATTTTGTGCTACTGACAAGCAAATAGTTGATATCTTCACAAAAGCCCTAAGTAGAGATCACTTTGAAAGGAACAACTTAGAATTAGGGGTGATTAAGATCACCTAAAAAAATTATTTTTGGCTAGAAAATCTAAAAATGTGTATATAATTAGATTATTTTTTGCTCAGACTCATACTTTCAATAGTATACTCTTGTGCCATGTGTTAAAATGACTCATTAATCTCTAATGATATTTTCTCTATTTTGGCAAATTTAGACTTACACAAGAGAATTATCAGTGAAGAACCTGGTTCATCAAGATAATACGGTATGCTTTCTACACTATGCATAATTTGAAATAATAATATTTGGATTATGAGCAGAGTCCTACTTAATTCCAAACTCCTTTTGGACTTATCCGTTACAAGTGAACCAGTTTCGTTCAAAAGAGTCCCAACCGAATTGAAGTACCTAGATTCTAGGGATACACTCCAAAGTCTTTTCAAAACTGAAA
This sequence comes from Nicotiana otophora, assembly GCA_000715115.1. Taxonomy (NCBI): domain Eukaryota; kingdom Viridiplantae; phylum Streptophyta; class Magnoliopsida; order Solanales; family Solanaceae; genus Nicotiana; species Nicotiana otophora. The sequence continues at coordinate 12,599 of AWOL01S0050254.1, forward strand.
TTCAGTTTGATTAGACTTCCACACCCACTATCATCCCTTCCACCACCCCAACCTCTAAGAAAAGAGTAAAGATGCTTGCTCGCAAGGTTGTTGCGAGGAGAAAACAAATCAAGAAAATAAATGAAAAATTAAAAGCAGGTAAGGAAGAAGAAACTCAGAAATTCGATGAATCATTCAAATCTGCTACTGACGGGGAAGAAACTGTTTCTTCTTAAATTGAACAGGTACAAATTTGGAGAATAGGTTTGTACTAGTAAGGTCTATGGTACACGTTGAAAGTACTGAATCTTGAGAAGTTGGTGGTAAAAATGAAAAGGAAAAAGAAAAATAGAGCAAGGGAGTTAGGAATCCTGTGAGGGGAAAACGTAAGAGAGTGGTTGATTCCTCACCCACTCCTATTAGTTTAACCAAAGGCACAGGTGCAATGGTGTTTTGGGGACAGTAGATGAGAGTGTACAGAAAACATGGGGAAGTGGGTCTGGCGAAGCTGCTGAAGGGCTTGTTCAACTTGGGAAAAATAGAGATGAACCTTGTTCATCTCTAGAGAAAATCCTCGCAGACCTACTGAAGAAAGTGGGGCTAAGGATGCTAAGATTGAGAGGCTGAAGAAGAGGTTGGTAGAGGTGTAGACAGAGAGAGATGTTCTCAGAACTGAGCTGGCAAGAGAAAAAGAGAAGAAGGATGGCATTCTTCAGGATATGCTGAAACTCCTCCAAGCCAAAAACCAAGCACCTATTCCTTCCCAGCCTTAAGCCTCCTAGCCTAATGTAGATAAACCAGTGAGCCAGTTCAAGGTTTTTTTTGTTTCTTTTGCTCATGTTTTCAGTATTTTTATTTCTTTTTATGCTTTGTGGAAGAATCGTATCAATCATCAATGAAATTCACTATTTTTTCTCTAACTGTTTGTTTATATTTCTTTGATGGTTAAAATTCTTATCTTGATCTATGATGATTAATCCATGATTGCATTTGAAGTAGCCCCAATGGCCATGAGTAAGTTTTAAAATCTGGTTATCTCACATTTTTTATGCAACTTTTCGATGACGACAAAAGGGGAAAAAATGTTGTGCTTTACACTTTGAACAACGATGTTTATAACCTAATGAACCTGATCCTTTATGATAAGTACAAATTATTCTAACGTTGTGTTGATGTTGGGTTAAGTTGAAACAGGGCCTAAGCTTATGAAAAGCACATAGTTTATCATCATCAAAAAAGGGGGAATTTGTTGGCCCAAGTGAAGGTTAGTTTTGAAGATTGACAACGGAAGCTCAGGCATGAACCAGGTCCATCCCTTGTGTGCATAGACACGGGCAGATTCGAGCATGTGGGATGCACGTGAAGGAGATAAGCTTAACTCGGTCTAATTAATATCTCCTGATCGAAAAGGGTTGCATAATTGATAAGGAAAAGGACTCCTTAATCAAAGAGAACAATATTCAAGACAAAGGAAAGAGTTAGAGGTTGAGATCAACTAGAACTCTTCTACCAAGAAGGAGTAGCATTAGAACTCTAGTTATTTTCTATTCTACTAACTCTATAAATCGCAGGATGTTCTCATTCTATATGTGACGCACAAAAGCAGAAGTTAAACGTGAATTGAGAGCAAAATAGCAAGGCATTTTGCAAGCAGTTCGTGTGTGATTCAAGTGTGCGAACCTGAAGCTACATGAACCAGATAGAAGAACCTGTTCCAAGTGTCTGTCTTTCATTCTAGTTCAATTGTAGTAGGTGTTTTCATAGTGTATCTTTCAACTTTATTTAGAGGCAATTATAATAGGTACTTAGAGTATTCAAGTTAGAGTTAACTTGAAGTTGTCGCAACAGTTAGAGGTTGTGTGCCACAACGGGATTAGAGTTAATCCTAGGTTTACAAAAGTGTTTTGTAAATGCAGTTTTTGGCTGAGTGATTTAGTGAACAGTTTTGGGAAAATCCTACTGGGAAGTTGGTCGTGGTTTTTTCACCTTTTGAGCCAGGTGTTTTTCACGTAAAATCATTGTGTTCTTTAATTTCTGCATTTATTATTCCGCAACAGTAGTATAAGGAACACATAAACGAACCAAGTCCTTCTATAATTTGTGCACACAAAAAATTGGACACCACACAAATCACTCACCCCCTCCCCCCTCCCCCCTCTTGTGTGGTATTGAAGTTAAAACATCATGGTGGAAAGAAAATCATGATAAATACTCGGTACAGCTCGACATGGTGAAAAAAAAACAAAGCGAGAAGTTAGAAGAAAAAAAAGAAATTGAGAAAGGTAGAATATAATAAACATATAATAATGATATTAAAAGAATTGGGACTCAATGTATAAATGAATATATGGTTATCGGTATTTTTATGTTTTTCACTTCTTGAGTTCAACAAGTGACTACGAAGGAGATGACTAATATGTGAGGAAGAATTGAAGTACACTAAATAAAAGGGGTTTAACGGGTTATTAATGAGTTTTAAAAAAATAGGTATTTTATTAATTTGGTGACTTTCTGTTAGGTGGACGGCATTTTTAAAAAGTTTGACTAACAGCAAGGGTAGATATGTCTCGATATGAATAATATACCAAAGTAGAGAGGTATATTTGACCATTTTCCCATTTATGACTTAACGACTGATAAGTGATATATATATATATATATATATACATACTCAATCTATTCAGCTAATGTTAAATTGTTTGATCTGATATCAACGCTAAACGCAAATAAAAATTTACCCAGTTTAGTTCTGGTCGCATTCGTCTAACAACTGGACTAGTATAAGACTATAAGCAGAGTCACAAGTCATTTACTCATACTTATATCACCATTCACCAAGTAAAGATAAATACAACTGAAAAGGAAAATAAAGTTGACGAAAGTTTTTAGGAAAAGAAAAATTGGTAGAGGAAAGTGAACTTTCAAAAATTGATGAGCTAAAACTGTTTGAAAGAGCACTGACTATAAGCTTATTTGCGGACTAGTAGTCAATTTTTGCATAATTGTTAATTCTGGGATTAACAAGAGGGCTTACCATTTTTCTTCTTTTTTTATCCTTTTCAATTATTATGAAAATTTAGTGGAGGATGGCCTTCGGCAGATATAGCTAAATCATCGTCTAGTTTTATCTACCATAAAAGTTGGCGCAATTATGTCGTTTTTTCCTTATCAAAAGGGTTGCTCGACAGCATATTCTTAATGTGCTAATTTGAGGAACAAATTAAACTAATGCTGCCAAAAATAACACATGAAGATGATAAATTCAAGTCAATCAATCTATTATACGGTAAAAGAAAGTTTAATCAAGAGAGTCGAATCCAACATGATAGTTGATTTGTCATGTTCATGTCTCAAGATAACAAGCATAATAGAGATGATAAAAAAAGAAACACAAAAATCTAGTCCTTTCACACTTAGGCAAAACTCTCAATGCTGCACCGCTTCTTCTTTCCTCAATTTGAGCTATGACACGTTTAATCTGTGGTACTTGTACAAATGATATGTTAAACTCACAGGAAACTGCTTGAGGTATACCTTTGAGAAGTGTTTTTCATACGTAAATGTTCTGTGTAATAACTTCTTCCTAATATTAACTGCATCGTAAAGGAAGTTTCAAATTATCTGGAATGTTTTTGCAGGTGTACCTCTGCTTTCTATTGGATCTCTGCGTTTCAAGAGGAACTAAACATGTAATTCGTGTTCCAGCAGACAGATCAAGACTCAAGATTGGAAATGAATCATTCAAACCATGTTCTCCAAACTGCACCAACTTTTAAATTTGCTATAACTGCACCATACACTGCTTAAAGATTGTACACAAAATCATACAAAGGAAAATAAATTTGAAGGGAAACAGTATTATCTCAGCATTTAAAAAACAAAAAAAAAAAGATATGCTGCCAGAGGTCAAAGCATGAATTTAAGGGGTCGTTTAGTACAGTATATAAGAATAGTACTGAATATGGTATGACAGTAATGTTAGGATTAGTTATATGGAATTATTTCTTATTGATTATTTGGTTTGGTATATTAAAGATAATAAAGGTAGTTTTGTCTTTATACATGCTTATTCGTGTATTAGAAACTATGGTATTGCAAATGGCATAGTTTGCTATGTATAAGAATAGTACTGAATATGGGGTATAACTAGTAGTACAAGTATTAGTTATACATAGGTTGAAAAACACAACCAGACAGAGGGACTAATAATACCAAATCTAATACATATATTATTTTCCCCTACCAAACGACCCTCCAGTGTTGCCAATCAAAAAGCAGAGGTAACAAGGATTTGAAAATCAATAGATCTACTAATACTGGAAATGAAGAAGATTACTTGAAAAAGCTTCCTCTCTGAGTTTATTTTACTTTTTCAAGCAGCTCTTCTCCAGGAGATAAGCAAAAACTTACGCATTGTACAGGAAGGCACTGGAAACCAGAAACAGGAGAATCTTCTTTTGCATCACAGGAGAAGGAACACTGTTTAATTCAAATTGTGGTGACTTTTTTAATTATGCAAAGCAGTTCCAGAGTTGCATATGCAAGAATCTTGTTTTTGCTAGTATCATAATTGTAGGTCATGTTTTCGAGGTGCGCAAGCTGGCCGGAATACCACTGTCTTAGTTTCTAACAATCAAATATCTGCAATTTGTCGAAAGATAGAGTTGAGTGCTTGCATAGGTTCTGTTTACCCAAATAAAGATAAGCTTTAAGGTCAAGGCAACCAATTTGCTTTTCCAATTCATCATTGAAGCACTAGTTAAGGTCAGTTGCCTGATGGTTGCTTGTTTAAGAGCAGAAGATCATGCTTGTTCCTCTGAAACATCTTCGGCAGTTCACCCTGAGGAGCAAACCTATCAAAGACAAGTTGTAGGCCTGAAGAGAGAAATGCACCCCCGACTGCTAAGAGATATCCTTTCGAAAGCTGCAAAACAATACGAGGAATCACAAAATGGTCAACAATTTGGAAAAGATTGTCTCTATTTTACAATAGTCTCTACTAAGAGCTTTATTCCCTGCCCTCCCTCCCTCGCTTTTGCAAGTGCTGACAAAGGTGTTACTTGTAATGGTATAATTGTTGCCTTATAACACACACGCAAGTATACGCGATGCGCAAGTAATATATAATTAATAAAGTAATGTTCCCACGAGAACTGTCTATTAAATAATAACCAAATTAAAGTATACTCAATTATATAGTAAGAAAGGAAATCAATTTAATTGGCTTATTTAAGCTTCTAAAATTATTAGAAATAATAAAATAAATAATCTATCTCAGATTTAATGAATGTAATAGATAATCAATTCCATAATTATGAGAAACACTTGACAATCCTGTTATACTACTATATTCGCTTGAATAAACAAATTTATTTTCATATTTTTCTTAAATAAAATAAAAAGATTTAATTATTGCATGTAATAACAAATTGTTAAGATTATTTATTTACTTATAATATTAACTATTAAGTAAATCTATTCATGTCCTTATTCGTAATTTGATACTTAAAAGCACTTTCTCAAAAGTTTGGTACACAAATTATTGCTCAAAAGTGTTTTTCAGAGTGATTAGCCAAACACAAACTACTTCTCTCCAAAAGTATTTTTTTCAAAAGCATTTTTGAAAAAAGCACTTCTCAAAATAAGCTGATTTCTTCAGCTTGGCCACGCTAGCGTCATTGGTTGTTTTGAACACAGATCGGTCATACTACTGGTTGCAAATAGGTATATTCCATTCCTAATTGCAAATCACACCCATTCCTTATGCTCTCTTAACTTGGATTCACCAGTTGCATCCTTATCTGCAACCAAAAAGGAAAAAAAGTCAGTGCATTGCATTAACCCACCAAGTGGCCGCTCATCTTTCATGATTTTACCACCAAGTCGTCAACATAGCATTCAATATTCTTATGGAGAAGGTCATCAAAAATATTTTGCATAGCCCTTTGGTAAGTAGCACCAGCGTTTTTCAATCCAAAAGGCATTACCCTGTAGAAATAAATACTATTTGGGGTACGAAATATCGTAAGCTCTTCATCTTTTGGTGCCATGCGAATTTGGTTATAGCCTGATGAACCATCCATGAATGACATTGTCTCATACCCAGTGGTAGAGTCAATCATAAGCTCTGGAATAGGAAGCGGGAATTCATCCTTAGGGCATGCATTATTGAGATCCCTAAGGTCAACACACACTCGAATTTGGCCATTCTTTATTCTCATGGGAACAATACTTGAAACCCATGTTGGGTATTTAACTTCACGAATAAATCCAACTTCAATGAGTTTGTTAACTTCACTTTCAATCAAGGGAACCAAGTCCGGCCTAAAGCGCCTTTGGGCTTGCTTAACAGGACGAGCGCCATTCTTGACTGCAAGGTGATGAACTGCTACTTTAGGGTCCAAGCCAAGCATCTCTTTGTAACTCGAAGCAAAGACATTCTTGAACTCCTTAAGTAATTCGATATTAGTGCTTTCTTCATCGATTGCTAGTAAAGTACTTAGGTAAGTGAGCCTTGGTTCTTCATCAGTGCCAAGGTTAACTTCTTTTAAGGCATCAATCGTTGCCTTCACCCCTTCTTCAAGTTCCGGGGGAGCATCTTTCGCATCCTCATCTTCTTGAGGGTCTCCATCATTGAAAGATATGTGGTAACACGGTAAAACACCCTCCAATTTCTTATTATTCTCCATTAGAGATGGAACACCATTCTCGCCTTGTGCAGTAACATGATACGAAGAACCTACACTTTCTTTGTCTTTGCCATTTTCCTTAGTGTAGACCACAGTATATGGCTTTACCTTCAGTACTTATTTACATGAAACCACACGTTTTGTTTGTTGCCTCATTCTATAAGGAACCAAACTTTTGAAATCCTTAGAGATCTTCTAGATTCTGGGCAAAGCGGGTGTTCTTATGCTTTGATAATTTCTCTGGAACTTGTTCCCTTCTTTAATGGACCCAATCGCTCAAATACGGAAGTCCTCACAGTTAATTTTCCATGTCGATCAAAGACAGAAGACCTGTTAGAAGTGGCAAATTCATCTTCTACAGTGATATAATTGTTGCTTGCCCTTCTTATAGAGATGCGAATCGGCAAAGGTTGCTTGTATCCCAGACCTTCACGTGGTTGCCTCATAGCAGATTTCCTAATTTTGACGGCTCATTGGGATTATATCCAGCTTTTGCAAATAGCTTACAAGCATTAGGATCAAAGTCTTCATCTGTACGCTTCATAGGAGTGCCACATTCTGCGAATTATTTTGGGCCACAAATCATGCAAGTAGCGTTGATGGCAATGCTACTGCCCAATTCCTTTGATCGGAAGAGTTAACTCCCTTAGCATATTGGTTTGGAGTTTGGATGATCCTACCTCCTCTTTCTTCTTTTTAGGGACATAGCGGAGCGCATGAGTTACTTTCTTGTTGTGAGACACAACGTTCCCTTTATGAGATTTATTTGAGTTGGGGTGTACCTCCTCAGCAATAACTTTGGTTTTGTCGGCAACCACCTCAGCTCTCTTAGTCGTGGACTCGCCATTCTTGACATTACCAGTTTTTAACTCCTTCACAATGCTGTTCTTCAAGTAGAACTTTATATCGGCGAAGTGTGATTCAGCCTCGGTGAATGGTTCGTCATCAGCAACTATCTTTTTCTCGACTTCTCCCTTGTAGTACTTCAAACATTCATGGTAGGTAGATGGAACCACTTTATTCTCATGTATCCAAGGCCTTCCAATCAAGACGTTGTATGAAGTTTTTGCATCGATCACATGCAACCATGCACTTGATTGCATATCTTCAGTGGCGATCCCCAACCTGATCGCGCCTATGGCTCTTTTCCCCCTTGGTTGAATCCTTGAATAATTACACGACTTTTCGAGAGTTTGTTCACGGGAATACCAAGTTCTTTCACAGTGCGAATTGGCAAGATGTTCATTGAGGATCCTCCATTGAACAAAATTCGATTTACCCTTTCATCGTTCATATAGCCAACCAGGTATAATGGGCAGTTATGAGGAGTGTCACCAAGTATAAGATCGTCATTCGTGAACGTAACTTTTTCCTCGCAAGCATTAACTTCTTGAGGGATGGACTCGATGAGCTTTTCTAAAGATGGTGCCAACGGTAGGTCATCACTCTTTTTTCCCCTTTGCCAGCATGGCAACAAAAAGGCCTCACTACCATCACGGGAAATCTTCATACGGAACCAATTTGGCAAGAACTCCTCCAAGGTCACTAGATGTGTGGCTTTTGAGGGTGGTGCACCTCCACTTTTGCTTTCTTTAAATGCTTAAGTGGATTCTGTTTCTTTGGTCTTTTTACCATCATTTTCCTTGTTGGTTGTTCTTTTGATTCTTTTTGTGAGCCTCTTTTGTGGCGCCTTCGACGAGTCATCAATGTCCAACCTTCATCATCATCAGGCTGATCAACTTCAACCTTGTTGTTCTCTAGTAATTCTTCATTTTTACTTTCTTTGAAACTACATAATTCATCTGGACTGAATAAGCCAAAGGTGATAGAGGCTTGGTTTGCGCTTGCTTTCTCATCTTCAAGCAAGATTTTCTTTTCACGAGCTAAATCCATAACTTTATCCTTGAAGACAAAGCACTTCTCTAGAGGATGGCTCACAAGTCGGTGGTATTTACAGTAATTTGGGTCATTCGTTTTCCCATCTTCATTTGGTCGCTTCAGCTCCGGAAGCTCAATGAGATTTAACTCGAGGAGTTCTTCAAAAATAGTTGGCATATCAGAATCCAGAAATGGGTACTCCTTCTCTTGCATTTCTTTTAGAGTCAATTTTACACTTGGTTTATCTTGAAAAGAAGTGGACTTCGTGCTCTGCTTCTTGCTCACCTTCATTGTGAACTTCATAGGTGATGTGTTGATATTCATAGCTTCTTTGTTTTCAGACTTGGGTACAAACTTGCTCCATTTCTTGATTTCTTGCTTGTCGTCCCCTTTGCGAGACTCATAGATAGGCAGCCTTACATTTCCTGTGGAGGCCATGCTTAACTCCATGCCATGGGCACGAGTCGCAAGTTACTCAGATGTGTTAGGCTTGATACCTTGCAAGATGTAGCATAGTCCCTAGTGCATGCCTTGGATGCACATTTTTATGCCAGAAGATTCACTAAGCCTGTCTTTGCAGTTGAGGCTTGAATTCCTCCAACGATTGATAAAGTCGATAACTGGTTCACCATTTCGTTGACGAGTATTTGTAAGTTCTATCATACTCACAGTACGTCTCGTGCTATAAAAGCGATAGAGGAACTCTTGGTCCAGTTGATCCCAGCTATTAATAGATCCAGCCTCGAGGTCTATGTACCAGTCAAAAGTATTTCCTTTTAGCGAGCGGACAAACTGCTTGACAATGTAATCTCCATAAGTCCCAGCATTGTTGCATGTCTCAACGAAGTGCGCCACATGTTATTTTGGATTATCTTTACCATCAAACTGTTGAAACTTTGAAAGTTGATAGCCCAACAGGCATCTTCAACATATCGATTCTTGCAGTATACGACTTTGCATATATAAGAGAGGACTTGGCAGCAACTTCATACTTATTTTTAATAGTTCCTTCAATGAATCCTTCAGTTGATCAATTGGAATCATCCCTTCGGATAAGACAAGGATAGCCTTAGCGGATGCTACTTGTCTTGGGGGAGAATCACTCTTTGAAACTTCTGGGATCTTTCCAGGTGTATGGGTGGATTCTATTTCCATCAAGATTCCCACCATGTGTGTTAGATTGTCAATTCTAGCATCTTCATTTTGCATGCACTTGGTCAAACCAGCGATTGCTTCCGTCAGGTTTGCTAACTACTCCTCCACAGATGAAGCGTTTGTCACCATGGCTTGCATGATTGTTGCGGACGATGGAGAGTAGCATGGATTGTTATACAGATTGATCCTCGAATAGCTCACACTATGCGGTGTAAGTGGGGAGGATTTATCGCTTGAAATATCACCATCTTCCTTCACAACAGAATTCTTGGATCCGGAGAGGTCAAGCAGAGCAAGAGTTTTCTTAATCTTTTCAGCAACATCGCTTCCTCCTTTAGGTGCGTTCATAGAGGATCTTGATCCTTTTGAGGATGAAGATCCGAAAATAGGGGTTGATGCGGACGATACTTGTAGTGCTTGTTGTCCTAAAGAGATTGCTTTGCTCCTTGTAACTGGTCCAAAACTTCCAAAGGTAACATCGAGGATGCTTTCCACATCAGTGTAGAACCTGGAATTAGCAACCTTGGTGGAAGTTGATCTGGAGTTGATTTTCTTTGAAGCCATTTCGATGTTCTTAGACTTTGGTGATTGAAAAGTTGAGATGAGAGGCAAAGAAAGTTTCACGGTGCGTGTCAGAATTTGTAGACAATAAATTTGCATCAAGAAAATAATCGAGACCGAAAAATATTGCAACAATCATAGTATTTGATTTCAAATAATATGAGTGTACAATCTCTATGAATCCTCTGATTCTTCTTTCCAATAGAAAATAAATTCAAAGGCTTTGATCTTGATCTTGAATCTATATTTTGTTGCCACGAATGATGATCTTGAATTCAACTAGCACGAACTTTGATTTGAACTCGTACTCCTTGAATCTTGATTTGTTCTTCATTCTTGAGCTTGGACTTGAACTTGATTGCTTGAAACTTGAAACTTGTAGAGAAATTTGCTGCGTTTGATCCACGAGCTCTTTCTTGCTTCTTGTTATAACTTCTGGTCTCTTTTCTGGGTTATGAAAACCCCAATTTATAGTTGTAGGATGGAAGTGTTTCACAGAAGAAATCTTCACAAGATCGTCACATGAACCCTTTAGAATTTTGTGAGACAAGAAAGAGACTTTTTTCTGTTGAAGGAGGAGAGAATTCCTTTTATTGAACAGATACGAAACAACGGTTTAGGGAATCCTAACCGTTTTGTCTCTTCTTTTATTTTAATAAGATATTATACATATATAAATATATTTACTTATTAGATATGGACCGAGTAGGCCCATATGGGTGGCCCAAGTCTAATTTCTTTCAAATTTAGAATAAAACAATCCCGAGAGCTAGGAGGTAGTTACAGGTATGTTTAAGCGCAGAAGCTAATAAATTTCAACAGCCATGAAAGTTAATCAAAATGTGTGCAGTATATTCATGTATCATTGCCCATAAGCAGTCAGTATAGTAACATAACAGAAATCAGTGGACATCATTCAGTAGGTGTATTACGCGGAGTAAGTGTAGAGAAACAACTATAATTATAGCATGCAGACTTGGGCCTTTCATCAAATATGTTATGCGCACAATCACCCTCACTGCCATTTCTACAATTACCCCATCAACGCTACCACAAATTCTGCAAACGTAAAATTATTTACTTACATCCAAAGTCTGATTTGAACATTTCGATTTGATGCATTATGGTCACATAGGCGGTTATATAACTAGAGAAGTTAAGAAGTTCTAATTAAGACAAGTAAAAACTTTATGTAATAAATAAAAAGCAACGGATTCGTACCAACTAATAAGGACTGGGTAAGCTTCAGTCAATTCCAATAAAGGGGAACAAGGAATAGGTGCGAGAATTCTACGCAAATGCCCTTCAGTTGGTCTGGATAGATGTAACTCCAAGTCATTTGCCTAGAATTCTCGCCCTATTCCTTATTTCTTTGAAATAAAAAAAACGGTGTTGATTCATTTTCCTTTACAGCTTTGCCCTAATCCTCAGAAATTAAAGATGATTGCTTCCTTTTATTGGCTCAAGTAGGGTTGGCAAAAGTGGCCAAGAAAACTTAACGCAATCCATCCGCCCAAAAACTAACGGATTGGGCAGGAACTACCACTCTGATGGGCTAAGACCAGCAAAACCCAAGCTAACTCGACATAGCAACTTTTACCCATCTATGCTATAATATAAATATATTTATCTCTTTTAAATAATTTATCGCTTAATTATATTAGCATATATAATTTATTATTTATATACAAAATAATATATTAGATTTTAGTCTTACCGATTTTAGATTTCATTCTTCTCTATTTTTCTTCTTTGTATAGATATATCTCTCTCTCTTTCTCAGTTCCTCTTTGATTCGGCTTTTGCAAATGAACCTGCTCGAAACTTTGAAAAATACTAAAGGAAAATGATTCAACTAGTTTAAAGCCAGAACTGCAGTCTTGAACATGTTATATTGGATCAGATGAATTGGGCTTGCCCAACTGTAACAACATTCAATCTTCGATATTATTAATGTATAAAATGTGGAAAAAAATTAAAGTTCAGTGAATTCAATTTTGTTTGGGTATGTGAAACATGAAGACATGAGCTTAAACTCCATTGACAGTTATTAAAGAGATTCAATGTTTTGGATTCGAAAATTGGATTTAGCAAAATTACAATTTGTTTAGATTTGAATATTATTGCAAATGATTGGAAATATTCTTTACAGTTTATATCTCAAATTTGAGAGAATTTAGTGAAGATTCGAGTTGGTTTTGGTTGAAAATTCATATTAAAACTGGACGAAGAAGACATAAATAAATTGTATATGTTTTGTATGTCGGGTGTACAACGATATATAAAATATATACAACTACCATAGTTGTATATAATTTATATGTAAATTATAGCTTTTTGATAGGTTTTTGTACAAAAAGGATTGTATACAAGTTGTATATAAATTGTATGTAAATTATAACTTTCGACCGAAGTTTGTATAGGAACATATTATATATTCATGTGTTATGTTTATAATATGTTATGTATATATACATATTCATGTGTTATATATATATATATATATATATTGGTTTCTAAAAACCTTTAGTTACTATTTATAAATAGGAAAATCTTGCTAAACCGGATAATATTATCCTAATTTTGTATATATACGAAAAAATCCTCATATACAACTAGTAGCCCAAATTGATTCTTGAAACAACCCATACATAACCTGCGAATTAGCTTAGAAATTTGACATTGCATGACAAACTAATCTAACAAAATGATATAAAAAAACCCAACTTGTGGTTATTGGCACCTTATAACCCACAATCATAATTTAAAAAATAAATTAATTATTAAAACCCTCTCTCTTCCGATGCACAAACACAATCTTCACTCTCTCATGAATAATTTTCTTCTATTTTTCTATAAATTATTCTCCCAAATCTTTCAATGCATAAAGTTCTTTATTTCTGAGAATTGGAATCAACTATGCGCAGAAGATCCACATCAAAACACCTTCGCGAAGATTTCAGAATCAATTTGCTGAATATTTGTGTTGAAGTACACGTAAAGTTCGGAGATTGTGCGTGCACCCCTAATACAGAGCATTATTGTGGTTTTTCAGAGAAGAAAAAGATTTAACCTTTGTGTAATTGAGAAATTGTTTTGTAAGAATGAAAAGTAAGTTCAATCCCATGTTAAGGTGTCAAATGCTATATAATCCAAGGTATAAATTCTACATAAAAGGTAGGTTGTTATGATTAAAGTATCATTTTATTGGGGGAGAGAAATCCACAAACTGAATTTACAATCTTTTTTTTTAGTTTTTGCAAATCCCGTTTGTTTGGATTGTTTTTGTGAATTGTGATAAAAGACAATCAAAGAGACAAAGGTGCTTCTGATTTTTTGGGGTTAAAGATAATGGTCAGTGTTGGAAAAATGAGGGGGTTTCGTACTAGGGGTGCAGAAGCAGATGAAAAGAGAAAAGGAAAAGGCAAAGAAAGAAGAAAGAAAAGGAAAAATTTCTACGTATAACTTCCAATCTCACCATGGTTGGGTGCTCAAATCATATAACTTCCAATTGGGTGTTTTTGGAAATATTTTAAAGAGTCTAAATATCGATTTTGAAGGTGTATGAAATTGATTTGAGATGATTTCAGATTGGATACTCGTTGAAAAAGATCGCATATCCCCTCTTTATGTCCGTGTATATCACCTTATATATTAGTGTATATCATTATGTATATTTGCTTATCTCTTGTATATCATGCATATTGATATACACAAACATTTATATCAATAAAAATCTTATGTGTTACATGCTATATACAATGTGATATATTATCTCTATGTATGTCAATGAAAATTTTGTGTGGTATATACTGATATACAATATGATATACACATTAATATACAACAGCGAAATGATTGAAACTTGGAGAAGAAAATCAGAAACTCTATTAAAGAAGTTTCGAAGCTTCGATTTCAAAACTCGTGTTTTCAAAATTGAATTCAGTTTCAAGTAGGTGTTGTGGCAAACAATTGGGAATATGTTTGGTAGTTCACATATCAAATTTGGAATGATCTTTAAGCAGTCTAGAGGTGATTTAGACGAGTTAATTTCAAGTTTAATTAACAAAAATGTATGTATGATATACACTAATAGACATCAATATATACATGATATACTAAACCTAATCTTTGACTAAAATCCTACCAATAATTATTGATAGTGGTTACGTGGTGCCAAATTCCCAATTAGCTTCAGTTTACCCGTGTAATGCTTAAGTCCAGAGGTGCAATAGATTTTATAGAAAATTGAACAATGTGTATTACTCTTTTTGTCTTATTTTATGTGATGTAGTTATTATTTGAAGAGTCAAAAGAGTTTCTTACAATAACTTTTTCATATATCTTTTGAATATTTTGAATTGTTAACTATTTTGACTTATAATACATTTTATGTACTTTATAAAAATATAAATTTTATTTTTTTAAAAAAATTAAAAATTTGTATTCGTATTTATATGAGAAATTAGATAATTTGAACCTCGAATCCATCCCATAAAATGAGACGAAAGGAATATTTTGAAAGTAATAGTTGTCATATTTGTTTTGCTCTTTCTTTCTGGTTTTGGATAGCCTGGTTTTTCAATTGTAATTTTTTTTTCCGGAATTTCATCTTCTTCCTTTTTATTTGCAATTTGCACCTTTTGTGTATTTATGGGAGAAGTGGTTTGCTTAAAAAAACTATTCTGGAAAGAATTAATAATTTTTAGTACTGGGTAACTAATCACTTTAACTAGAAATAAAAACCAAAAAGACAAAGATAAAAATATAAAATTATGGTAAGGAATAAAAAGGGCCTTCTGGAACGAAATTCATCACTTCAGTAATTTTCAACTTATAATATGTTTAAAAATATTAAAAAAGAGACCGAGAGATAATAATTGAAAGCGGAAATTGAACATAAACTAATACTGTAGTATCTAGATGATTTAAACTATCAGAGAAAAATAAGCACTAAAGAAAATGCTCTCTCCTGCTTCTCCCTCTTCCTTCTTGCTCCAATCCCCCACCTACTAATCTCACCATGAATTCCTCTAGCCACCTAGCTGATCCCTTAGGCATGCAACTCGATGTCCCAACTCCAAATCAATTTAGACATTGATTTAAATGACGAGGCGGACAACCCTTTTCATACGGACGACTTCATACCACTTACAGCAATTGATAAAACTCGTTTGTACTCTCCTCGGAATTATAATCAAATTGTTTGAAAAAAACATTGGCCACCAACTACTTAAAGCAAAACTCCAAACTCTTTGGTGTTCCTCATATCGATTTAGGGCACGCTTTTTTTCTTATTAAATTTACACATGAAGAGAATATGCTCCATGCTCTCCATAATGGTCCCTGGTTTATCTTAGGTTACTTCCTGATAGTACGCAGGTGAGAACCAAAATTTGTTGCTCAATTGGCTTACTCCGCCATCTGGGCGCGGTTACCAGAACTACCTACGGAATACTATGATATTCAGCTACAATTAGTAGGAAGCAAACTAGGACATCTACTCAAAATTGATACATGCACTTTATCTACTACACGAGGAAGATATGCCCATATTTGCATTGAAGTTCCACTTGCAAAACCATTGAAATCTCACGTTTACATTGGAAACCACAAGCAACTAGTCATGTATGAAGGACCAAATATTCTTTGCCTCTGCTGTGGGCGATTCAGACACAATACTAGAGCTTGTCCCTTTCATGCTACCACTACTTCTAATGCTTTGCAGCAACCATCCAGTTCCTCCACTCCCCCCCACATCCGTTATTGTTCATAAACACAATGGCATATTGTGTCCTTTCCATCAAAATCTCGTTCAGCCACTCCATAGCGCAACAATGCTCATCGCAATGTAGCCTCAGGCAGTTTCAATGCCTCATACTGTTTCTCCCATTGATTCTTCAAGCAAGGAGTTTCCATACGCCAAAGCAGGTAAGTCTCCTCACTAATATCTTCCCAAAAATAACGCTTCTACTCCCCGCTTCTTTACTTTCACTAATCTCTCTTTACTTAAATTTAATGATAATTTACCGAAAACTACTAAACTAAATCACCTCTCTCTTACCACTTATGACAATCTTAATGAGGTGCCATCTACTTCTTTAAATATTCTAAACCCTAACCTAGCAATTTCCACTACATTAAGCCAACTCATTAGTAATGCTGGCCCAATAGCATCTCTAGCCCAAAACACCTCTATCCTCCCAGCCCAAACCACTCTAGCTCCAGCCTACACTGTTCAAGCCCAAAACTGTTCCAGCCCAACACTGTCCTCACCGCCTACTGCCCATAACTCATCTACACCAAACTATTCCCCCCTCAACTCAAATACCTCCACATCACCCCAATATCATCCCCACGACCTCACCCTTACCAACTCTCAATTACCGCCCTTTTCACTGCCCCATGTAAAAATATCCCTCCCAAATCCCCACAGTCCACCTTTCCCTGTCCATAGCAGCCCACGTCAACCCCACCCCTGATGACTCACTCCACCAGCCCTCCATAATTCCCTCTCACACCAATTCTTCGGTCCAACTACCCCTCAATACATTAAACAATGTTCTCAATCATACTACCACACCCCTACAAGATTTAAATTCCCATGCAATGTTCACAAAGCCATCTTCCCCTACAAATACCTCCCACTGTCCCGACTCCTCCTCTACTACACCACAACTTCCTATATCCTCAATACCTTCATATCACCATGGATCCAATCCAACCACTATATCCTCCTCTTCCCTACCTGAAATTATATGTAGCTTAGAACACCTCGAACCTTCCTCCCCAGTCATGGTTGGAACAGGGTCTCACGGGTCAAGCACTACTGTTCCGCCTCACAATCAACAACCAAAAGATCATAGTAGCACTACAGAACTCCTCATATCTAGCACAAGTAGTGTTAGAAGGCATGAGAATAGGCATGGATGCCTTTGGTCAGTCTCATCGATCGATGAATGCTCCACCTCCACACACCTTACTTCCTATCCTAGAAATCCCTTCTACCACCCTACGATACTCGGTCCGATCGTCACACCATCGAACAACCAGACATTTACATTCCCGACGGACCTGATGATGGCACCACCCAGTCCCCCAAGTACTCTACTCTATCCTCCCAGCCTGCTCATCCCACCCCAACCATTACCTACAGAACACGATGTAGCATCCTAACAACAGGACCTAGTTGCAACACTCATAGAAATGTGCGAGACACGCACCTCTCATGCCACTCTCGACAACCTCCGCAGCTTCGTATTAAAGGAGCAATATGCAAATAAAATGTCTACAAATGCCCAGCCAATCTCATAAAGTGCCCCATTGTCATTCGACCAACACTGAACCCCGAAATAGGAAAATATGCAATAGTCCTCATTTCAACTCTACAACAGGTGACCCAACCACCAGTGGACACCCAGCTTACTCTAGTTCCTATGGGAGTGACATCCTTTCCCCGGACTACCCTGAAGACCTCACATCCGACCCTCCTACCATGAATTTTATACTTTGGAACTGTCGTGGTGCTCATAACGACGACTTTCGTCGTAATTTCCGTTCATTCCTGGATTACCATGCACTGCCTTAGTAGTATTATTTGAAACCCGCATGCAAAATCATGTTGTTCTACGTGATGACTTTGGCTTTACAAATTTCTATGATGTCCCTGCTACGGGACAAGCAGGCGGTATTGCTATGTTTTGGCATGCACACTTATTAAATGTTGAAAATGTAGCTATGACTGATCAAGAATTACACATCATGATCTAGGTATTTCCTCATCCACAACAATGGCTTTTTCTGCTATTTATGATTGTCCTTGTTATGCTAACCGTCAATTATTATGGCAAAATCTTATGTGTCTTTATGATCATTATAAGGGTCTGTGGATCATTGGGGGTGAATTCAACGAAACACTACACTCCACAGAGAAATTTAGAGAACGACCTATAAATAATGCACGTTCTAATCAATTTACTAATTGTATAAACTACTATAATTTAGTAGACCTTGGTTATAAACTACTTGGACTAATAAACGGCATTATGGAGATCATATTTTAGAACGTTTAGATAGATTATTTGCAAACTATGACTGGTTAACCTTATTCCCTGAATCTATTGTATGTCACTTGGTCCGTACATACTCAGATCATACTACATTGTTGCTTACACTCCATACTCCAAAATTAGCAAAATCACATATTTTTCGCTTTGAAACTATGTGGACCACCCATCCTGATTTTATAAACGTACTCTGTGATAGCTGGCATCTTCCCCCTCCC
>AWOL01S0050254.1:33427-60710 GCA_000715115.1 Nicotiana otophora
ACAGAGATCGTTGTTCCTTGTTTTACTTGAACTGCCCAACTTTGTAGTTGGCATCCCTCCCCCCTCCCAATTACCGGAAGCCATTAATCACTTCCAGAATAATGTTCAAAGTTGGAATAGAACCTCCCTTGGTAATATATTTCATAAAAACGACATTTACTAGCTTGACTAGAAGGTATTCAATCATCCCTAAACTATCCTACCAGTTCTTTTCTCCAAAACCTTGAAGTCACTCTTCAGAAAGATTTCAATGACATCCTTCGCTTAGAAGAAGAATTTTGAAAACTTAAATCACGTGTCCAATGGTTACAAGACGGAGATGCTAATACTAAATTCTTTCATTTATCCACCTTACAATGTCGTCGCCGGAACTATATTCTGCCTTAAAAGACAATAATGCAGGCAACTGGTGTTTTGAGGATACCTAGATACAAACTATTATACTTACTTATTTCACCCAGCTCTTTACTACTGACACTCCTCACTCCTCAATATCCCACACCTTTTCCTCCTCCCCACCATTATTCCCACAGAAAGCTCGAATCAAACCTGCCACTGACCTCGAAATCATCTCCGCCATCAAGTCCTTTAAACCCTACAAAGCACCCGGCCCTGATGGCCTACACCCTTACTTTTATCAACATTTTTGGCATAATATGGGTCCTACGGTAACTGCTTTATGCAAACATATATTTCAGAACCACGAAATTCCTACTTCTATCAATCAAACATACATTTGCTTAATTCCCAAAGTTCGAAATGCCTCTATGATTACTCAATTTCGCCCGATTAGACTATGTTCAACTATCTATAAAATTATCATTAAATTAATCGTTCAGCGCATTAAGTCTCTAATGCCAAAAATTATCAGCCCTACGCAATCCAGCTTTCAGCCAATCCGTAGAGCAGCAAATAATGCCATCATAATACAAGAAATTCTTTCCCACTTCAAACGCAAAAAAGGAAAACTAGTTACATGCTCCTGAAATTAGATCTTGAAAAGGCTTTTGATCGTATAGAATGGTCTTTTGTTCGTCTGTCTCTTCAATTCTTCAATTTCCCATCACCACTCATGAAATTAATCATGCCTTGTGTCACCACTACCTCCCTATCAATCCTTATCAACGGTTCACGAACCCTTACTTTTTACCCATCCCGTGGACTTCGTCAGGGAGACCCACTTTCTCCATGCTTATTTATATTGTGTATGGAAATGCTCACCAGGAAAATAGAGTTATCAGTAGATTACCAACTCTGGCGACCTATCCGCTTATCTCGTAATGGACCACCATTATCCCATTTATTCTTCGCCGATGACATCATTCTTACCTTCACCACCTCAGAGCCTTCAGTTGCCATGCCATCATTGATATCCTTAACGAGTTTAATCAAGCCTCAGGTCAAAAGATTATTTTTCAAAAATCTAAGATTTGTTTCTTTAAAAATTGCTCCACTCAGGATAAACATTTTATTATTTCTTCTTTACCATTACATGAGGGTACTTCCTTTGGAAAATACCTCAGATTTCTATCTTCACATCCTGTCCCTCCAAACATGATTTTTAATTCCGTATCGACAACTTTAAAACTAAGCTTGCGGGCTGAAAAATAAATTTTCTAAGTATGGCGGGACGTACCACTCTTATCAATTCCTCCCTTAATAGTTTACGCAACCATGTAATGCAATACATTAAACTTCCTCAATACATTGTCCATCAATTAGAACGCTTTCAGCGCAATTTTCTGTGGGGGAAATACTCCAAATAAGAAGAAAGTTCACCTTTTAAAATGGAAAACCTTTACCACCCCAAGACCTCAGGGCGGACTCGGAATTCAATAAATTCACCTAAAAATAAGTCGCTACTCGCAAGCCAAACTTGGCGACTACTCAAACAACCTCATTCGTTGTGGGCCGCCGTACTCCTTCATAAATATTTCTACCATCGAATAAATATTACCACAATTGGTTCCTTCATTTGAGAAAATTTGACTCTTGGGTGGTACCTCTGCCAACAGGGGATACAATGGTCAATTGGAAATGGAACCCTTATCAACTTTTGGCATGACAACTGGCTACCAACCACCAAACCTCTTCGATATTCCCTAATAGGGATTTCGCCTCACTCCCTTTTGCACTACCAACCTCAATACTCCAACATGTTCTTAATGTTCATCTTCCCCCATATACCTCATCCCCTGATTCCTACGCTTGGGCCCTCACACCCCATGGGAACTTTACTACCAAATCACTTTATCATCACTTACTCCCTACAACCACAAATGACTCATTTCAATGGATTTGAAAGTTAAGAATATCTCTGAAAATAAGACATTTCCTATGGCTTTGCGAACGCCAATGCTTACCCACTGTGGCATACTATCATCGCATTGGCATTCTCAATAATGCTACGTGTACCCACTGCCACACTCATACGAAAATAATTCACCATCTCCTTCTCGATTGCCCAGCAATCGCGTACATCTGGTATGATTTACACATGCTTCAGACAATCGCTGGACTTCCTACATTTGAAACTAATCCACTCGAATGCCTAAAACATTTTATCTTACACACTGATATGACTAGTTCCCTTAATATACCAAACTTCATTCTCATACCCTTCTGTCTGTGGCATATATGGCTAACTCGAAATGCTATAGTCTTTCGCTTCGCTCACAAACCGCTCTCTTCCTCACATATCCTAAATTTGGCAGCAGAATTTTTCTACCTAGCAGGAATACCCACTCACTCGCCCAGTCGCACGCCACTACACCTTAAATGGGACCCACCTACCACTACCCCTTTCAAGCTAAATACCAATGGTTCAGTACACCTAGATACTGGACAAGGCGGGATGGGAGGTGTTATACGAGAGTCCGCAGGCAATTGGCTTACGGGTTTTGCGGGGCACTACATCTCTCATGTTTACATACTCCTAAAAGTTATCTTTTGAACCAAAAAAGAAAAAGAAATCGCAAATTGAAAATCATATGTTCTAGATTAACATAACAATAAAAGAATAGAAAGTCGTCTTCGCATTTTTCAATTGATGTGCCAATCAAAGTGAACATTGACGCCTCTGAGGTGTTAACTGTTTTACATAATGATAACATGTGTTTCACTAATATCATATCTGATTGCAGGCACCTACTGCGCGAGCTCTATGACCCACCAATCAACCATGTTTATAGAGAGCAAAATGGGATAGTAGACATGTTAGCAAAGGCATATTGCTTGATGGAGTACGCTGCAACACCAACTATTTTTGCATCACCACCAACTTTTGTATTAGACAAGCTACAAGGGGATCAATCAGGAGCATAATGTCACGACCCAAATTTTCCTCCGTAGAATATCGTGATCACACTGTTTTAGGGACTGGGTAAGCTTAACACTTACTGAATTAGTGGTGACTCAACCAACAAGTATTAAATATGAAATAGAAATTTCCTACAATCTCAAAATCTGTAATACAAGTTAAAATCTCTACAGAGTTTACTAGAAAATCTCTAAGTACAATTATTCCAGAATAAAATCAAACAGTGCAAAGAAAATATCAGAAAGTGACTCTGAGGCCTGCGAACGCAACAACAGGTTTACCTTGAGTCTCCACAGTGATGCACTATCAAATAAAATGAATATCAACAAACTCTGAGGTACCTGGATCTGCACAAAAATGTGCAGAAGAGTAGAATGAGTACACCACAGCGGTACCCAGTAAGTATTGAGCATAACCTCGGTAGAGTAATGACGAGGCCAAGTCAAGACACCTACCGGACATATAAATCTGTACAAAATATTATATAAAGCTAACAAGGAAAGAATATCAATGTAAGGCCAATAACAGAAGAATTTCCAATTCAAATCAATAATGAGAACAATGAGAATACGGATGGCAACGAGAAAACAATCAAGTAATTTAAGCAACAACATAGTCAGAGTACAAATGGCATATGAATGGGTTCAAGGAATCATATGACAAATCAATCAATTAAATTATTTATAATGCATGTATTTCAACATAAATTACCCGAAGTATCACTCCTCGAAATCTCCGTGAGCTGTAATGACAATGATGCTATCTGTTCTCGAAATAGTGGAACTATGCTAGTAATTCTATTAAGTTGTTTTTCAATCCTCTTTACAAGAGATACAAAAGTGATATTTATAATCATAGGGGAGCGTTATCGTTCCAAGTTTCTAGCCAGCATGTTAGGCATTTGGGTAGTGGGAAGTGAGATTCTCGATAGTGGTAACCATTTCAACATAATGTCTGAGGACCACGATCTCGAGCCGCAATTGACTGCGTCTTCGAATACACTCATTCATTCTCTGAATACTCAGCCCTCCGATAACTATACTTTCCTGGATAAAAGGCCAGTTGGACCTGATAAGGGATCCCTTCGTTCTTATCTCTGTTCCAGAGCTTTATTTGCCACATGTCTCTCTTAGAATGCCACGTGAAGAAAGTAAATTTTAAAAATACAAATGTTACTTTTTGTTACCAATACGAAATAAAATAATAAAATCGGTAAAATTGATAACAAGTTTATGTTAATTTATCTATGAAGAAAAGACTGAAATAACTATTTTACTTATAAAAGAAAAATGGAGTTATTATAAAATTTATTAGCTAATGAATGTAGGTTTTGCCAAATGACAAGTTGGGCAGGTAGGAATATGCTAAGTTGAGGAACATATTGAACTATGGTTGCCAAAAACTAGTACACATGAAGTCAAAAGAGACAAATGTTACTAAATAGGATGAATGCATCCAAGAGGAATAGGTTGGGAAATCCCAATTATTCACAAAGGAGTCTTCAAGGTGAATATTCATCAAAAGTTCCATTTTCATCATACTGAACTGAACTTCAGCAGGAATTAACATGGTGGATGAAAGAAATGTTAACACTTGGTGTCAAAAATCCATGAAGGGAGTTGTTATCCAAAATATTGAAATAGGAAATGCAAGTTCCAACTTCATAGAAGAAGCTCATTTCTGTTCCCTAAACACGTAGCAGTATCTGAATTCTCAAAAAGAAACATGAGGATTCTCAATCGTCGACGGATGAAAAACAGTGGAATTTTGGAAGAGTGCGGGCAAGGCAAGCTTGGAGTGGTTCACTAGGTTATTTAATGTCATTTTTAGAACGAAAAAGATGTCCGAAGAGTGGAGGTGGAGCACGATGGTTCCTGTATACAAGAACAAGGGTGATATCCAAAATTGCAATAACTATCGAGGTATCAAGCTGATTATCCATACTATGAAAGTCTGAGAGAGAGTGATAGAGCTGAGGGTGAGGAGGAGTGTGTCTATTTTCGAGAACCAGTTCGGGTTTATGCCGGGGCGTTCAACTACAGAAGCCATCCACCTTGTTTAGGAGATTAATGGAGCTATATAGGGAGAGGAAGAAGGACTTGCATATGGTGTTCGTCGACTTAGAAAAGGCGTACGATTGAGTTACGGGGAGGTTTTGTGGAGATGTTTGGAGGCTAGAGATGTACATGTTGCCTACGTTAGGGTGATTAAGGACATGTATGATGGAGCAAAGATGCGAGTGAGAACGGTGGGTGGGGACTCGGACCATTTTTCGGTTATGACGGGGTTGCATCAGGGGACTCAGCCCTTTTTTGTTTGCCCTGATTATGGACGTACTGACACGCCACATCCAAGGGGAGGTGCCGTGGTGCATGATATTTGCAGATGATATTGTATTGATTGACGAGACGCGAGGTGGTGTGAACACGCAGTTAGAGGTATGGAAGCAGACCCTGGAGTCTAAAGGTTTCAAGTTGAGTAGGACCAAGACAGAATACTTGAAGTGTAGGTTCAGTGGTGAGATTCAAGGAGGGGAGGGGGGGTGAGGCTGGACTCGCAGGTCATCCCTGGGAGAGGAAGTTTTAAGTACATTGGGTATATTATTCAGGGACATCGGGAGATTGATGAAGATGTCACATATCATATTGGGGTGGAGTGGATGAAATGGAGACTCGCTTCCGGTGTTTTGTGTGACAATAAGATGCCACCGAAACTTAAAGGTACGTTTTACATAGTGGTGGTGAGACCGACGATGTTGTATGGGGCTAAATGTTAGCCATTCAAGATCGCTCATGTCCAGAAAATGAAGGTAGCAGATAAGAGGATGTTGAGATGGATGTGCAGGTACACCAGGTTAGATAGGATTAGAAATGAGGTTATTCGCGATAAGGTGTGTGTGGGCCCTTTTGAGGACAAGATGCGCGAAGCGCAACTTAGGTGGTTTGGTCATGTGAGGAGGAGCACGGACGCCCCAGTGAGAAGGTGTGAGAGGTTGACATTGCAGGGCCTACGAAAAGGTAGAAGTAAGCCAAAGAAGAAATAGGGAGATGTGATTAGGCAATACATGGCGCAGCTTCAGCTGACCGAGGACATGACCTTTGATAGGAATGTATAGAGGTCGAGGATTAGGGCAGTAGAGTAGGGAGTCTAGAGTGTTCTTCACAGTAGTATCGGCACGCAGTCTCGCTTTCTGTTAGTAGTAGGTTTTTATTAACTCTTGTTGTCTTTATTCTGCTTTTTATATGGCTTTTTGGGCTATCCCCTCTTGTCTATATTTTCATTAATATGGTGCTTATACTTTCCTGAACCGGGGGGTCTCTTAGAAACAGTCTCTCTATCCTCACAAGGTAGGGGTAAGTTCTGTGTACACACTACCCTCCCCATACCCCACAGTATGAGATGATACCGGGTATGTTATTGTTACGTGGAAACATTCTATCTCACAAGGTTGCTTTAACACCAAGATCAAGCGCATCACATCTAGCAAATCGAATTTTCCAATACAGTCCAATGATTATGTTGTCTTTTGGTTTGTATAGGTGCATAACATGTCCTAAGAATAATATTAACTCACAGCCGCTGAAGTTTACGAAGAGCAGTCCACAATTATAGCTCGTTGGCAACTCGAAAATAACACGACCTTGCCATGATATTCAATGCTTCAACAACTTTTCCTTCTCAATTTGAGCACTATGTTGCTCGGACTATCCAAAAATGTTGCCAAGTGCATGTCAGAATCTCCGAAGGGTAAACTATTAAGCACATCATGATACATACATATTGTTTGTTCTCTAGTCTCAAATTCCTCTATGGAGATAGATGCTATTCCCAACTTCCAACTGCCAAGCTGCCTACAAAAACAACACAACAGATGAAATGAAAATATTGGAAGATGACAATTTAGTGGGCTTTTGGACATAAGAATTGTAAAATTCTAAAAAAAGTGATTAAAATTTTCAAGTAAAAATGGTATTTGAAAAATTAGAGTTGTGTTTGGACATGAATATTATTTTGGTTGTTTTTGAAGTTTTGTAAATAATTTGAGTGAATTTCGGAAAACAGCTTTTTGGAGTTTTTCAAATTTTCGAAAAATTCCAAAATTCATCTTCAAATGAAATTTGAAAATTTCATGGACAAACACTGATTTTAAAAAAAAAGTGAAAAGTTTTCGAAAAAAAGTGAAAAACAATTTATGTCCAAATGGGCTCTTAATATCCATTAACAATTAGAAACAGATTTTCAATTTAACTACGGATATATATACACACACTCACACACTTCCATATAGATACATTTATAAGCCATATTTCAAAACTGTCCTGCGATCCAACAAGTATCCAGAAATCTTAAGATTTAGCTGGTGATGAATAATTTCGAAATCCACCACTTTACTGGATACTAGCACCCATTTTCATGTAACACATGATCTAGAAGGCAAGTTGGTAACTAGAGTTGAGAGGGCATTTCACATAAGAAGAAACCTTGGAGAACACTTTGCGACAACTTTCTTCCCAATGGAGCAACAACATCCCATCTGGAAAAACTTTTTACTGACACCAAGACACTTAAGTTCGTCATATATATACTTTAAAAAAAGAAACGGAAAAACATTAAGCTAACGTTAACTGAATCCTAAAAAAAGTTTCCCATTGTCTGAAATGTTTTGCAGGTGTACCTCTGCTTTCAATTAGAGCTCTACTTTTCAAGAGGAACAAAACATGTAGTTAGTGTTCCAGCAGACAGATCAAGACTCAAGATTGGAAATGAATCATTCAAACCGTGTATTTCTCCAAACAAAGAGGTAGTAAAAGCATACGAGATAGTACTTGAATATGCAACTTTACACCATACATCATTTTAAACTACCCCTTTCCTCCTATATATGTGCTTCGAGGAATCAAATAACAACTTCCATCCTCATCGTTTCCGACCAGTATTTAAATTTGCTATAACTGCACTATACACTACTTAAAATATTGTACACAAATTATAGAATGGAAAATAAATTTGAAGGGAAACAGTATCATCTCAGCATTAAAGAAGAACATTTCAATTATGCTGCCAGAGGTCAAAAGGCTGATAAATTCATTTAGTGTTGCCAATCCAAAAGCAGAGGATTTGATCAATAGATACTGGAAATGAAGAAGATTACTTGAAAAAGCTTTCCCACAAGATTATTCTACCTTTAATTAGAAAGGTCGTGACTTCCTCAATTACGCAAAGCTGTTCCAGAGTTGCATATGTAAAAGTCTTCTTTTTGCTAGTATCATGATTGTTGATTGTAAAAGTTTTCTTCTGGAAAGTTTTCATTTTCTAACAATCAAATACCTGCAAAGAGATGGAATTGATTACCTGAATCAAGATAAGGCTTTAGCTGACGGCGACCAATTTGATTTTCCAATTCCTCCAACTTTTCAATGGTGTCTTCCAACTTCTCCTATATGTTTAAGAAAAAGTTCATTACTCAAGGACAAGTCGAGATCACTTACCTCAAGCAAAAGCGCAGCTTTAGGCCAAGTTCTGTGCCTAGGCTCGACCAAACTCTAGCTTTTCTTGTTCTTCTCCTCCAGTTTATAACTTGGATTTCCCCAATTTGCATCTTTACCACAGCTACAACCACTACTACACTGTGATTGGTCCTGGTACATTTGGACGCTGCTTTTAAACATCGTTGGAGTGCAACGGCTGATGCCTAAGGAAGTGAAGAGTTTGTTGTTATGATGGCTTGGATAAACAGTTGGAAGCAAGCTAAAGCAGATCAGGAGGACTGTTCCTGTTTGCATCATGGCTATTTGGCTTGAAAGAAATAGGAAATGTTTTGTGGTAAGAAACAACACTCATCTTTTGTTTAAGTATAGATGCATAGATAGCCGATACTTCTGGTGCAGGGAGCACAGGATAGAGAATGTGGCATATTTAGGTGAAATTTTGGACTCTATGAGGTTAAAGATGTAGCAAAGTCATTGTAATATCTTCTTTTGCAGTTCTTGCAGTACCTAGCTTTAATAAAATTACCATAACTTTTAAAAAACAACCAACAATTAACAAAGTTAGTGCATTAAACATCCAAATCAATAATATTAAGCGAAAAGTAAATCAAAACACACCTAAAGTCTATAAATTGAATATAACATTTGTGTCTTGGGAAAGAAAACCTATTATTCTTGTAAAATTGGGAAAACCATTCTCTTATAGGTTTAAGACTACTTGAGATCTATACACAGGGTTGTAGGTGAGAATTCTTTGTACTGTGCTATTCTTGTCATTAATAGTGACAAATTTCTTCTGTTTCTACCTCAAGATTAGGCCTAGCCGAACCTCGTTAAATCTTTGTGTTATTTTATTTCTCTATTTGCTTTGTGTCTCTAGATCTTCTTTAACAAAACTATCGATCATCCTCGAGCGATGAACTACAACAACCATAGGGGAACCCAATCACTTAGGCACACAAGCATAAGTAGGCATGACAAAAATTGGCCCCAACTCAAACAGAACTTATGTTAAGCACCTTCATGAAACATAGGATAGTCCAGACTCAACACCATATACACAAGTAATGACCCACATGTGTGTGCAAAATAATTGAAATAAGCCCCCGGTTCCTTAAGCTGCTTTGTGTCTTCATACTCGAGGCTTGCTAATAAAAATGCTTTCCCTTAGCAGAGAGCATAGGGACACTGCCCTACAGCACATTTAATCATTTATTCTAATAATTATTTCCCTTTGTTAACAATAAAATTAGTAAACTGAGCAAGTATATACGTCCCATCTCATCATCCTTCCTAGATCTAGCCCAATTTAAAGTTAAGAAATCTTACAGAGAAGTACTCCTTTAGCATTCCAAACTAGTTCCTTCCCCCACAATTGTCAAGATCACAACAAAATCACATTTGCTTCTTCAATAATTGGAAAATATTCCTCATCCAACATCCATCCCAACAAAGAGGAACAAAGGAACGGGTAAGAGAATTCTACGCGAATGCCGTGCACTTAATAGATGTAGTTCCAAGACATTTGCATAGACTTCTCCCTATGTCGGTGATCAAACTTCCGCATTTTCTTTTACAGCTTTGCCCTAGACTTTGAAAAATGAGGAGGGTTGCTTGGCTAGGCTTAAGTAGGGTTGCCAATACTGGCCCAAGAAAACTCACCCGACCCGTTGGGCAAGAACGATTTGCTTCTCTGATGGGTTCTACAGCTAATAGCCCAAATTGATCCGTGACACAGCCCAATTAGCTTCAGCTTACCCGTGTAATGGTATGGGAAGTATTCCTATCTATTCTATCCTATATACTATATGACAAGAGTGGGTTGCTCGGGTAAGTACCTTCAACTTCTAACCAAGAGGTTGTGAGTTCGAGTCATCCCAAGAGCAAGGTGAGGAGTTCTTGGAGGGAGGAAGTCGAGGGTCTATCGGAAACAACCTCTCTACCCATCAGAATCGCAGAGTCGCCACTTGGAATAATTTATGGTGTCCTAAGTCACTAGTTTATTTTAAAATTCCAAATCGAGAAAATTGATTTTGTTTAAAGTCTGCGAAACCAGAAGATCGGATAAGAAATTCTGTTAACCCGGGAGAAGGTGTTGGGCATTCCCGAGTTCCGTAATTTTAGCACTGTCGCTTTTAATCATACCTGGCTTATTTAAATTATTTTAATTACGTATTTTAGAACCTATGTGCATTTTAAGTTTTACCGCTTTTAATTGCTTGATTATGGTGTAATTATAAAATTATCTTGAAAATGAGTCACGCGTACATGTACTCGTTTTGTTTGGTGTATCAAGATCATGTCACGCGTACATGTACACAATCAATAACACTTTATTATTTTTAAGGTTGTTTCACCTAAAGTTGCGCGAACGCATACCTTGGTATTAGTTTTGGGAATCGTAATTATGTCACGCGAACGTATACATAATCACGATGATTCAATTGATTAACACGTGCCTAAAGCATACTAGCATATTCAAAGTAATTCATTTATTTATCTTTTTTTTATCCGAGATATTTATTTATATATATATATTATTTTTACTTACTACAAGGAGTCTTAAATTAGTTCTTACTCATTTCGCTCTCTCTCTCTCTCTCTTTCTTGCTTATAATTATTTTCTATTAAGAGGCCTTGAAAATATGTTTATATCTAATTAGTTATATTCTTCTACGACCCCATCCTCTGTGGGAATGAGAAAGAAATCTATTTAATAGCTTAGCCTCAAACACCCGATTTATTTGTAAAGAAAAATATTTATGCTAACAGAGAGTCAAATGAAATTTATATAACGAAGAGACAAAAAGAAAGAATATACATTCTTAAACTAATTTAAGATAGCTAACGTTATACTGAAATAATTTACAGTAAAGTTAAAACTTGGAGAATTTGATACCGAAAACGTGATTTTCTTTAAAGTATTTCTACTAATATTAACACTTGAATTTTTTTTTAGTCTTCATAGCCAAGTAGTTAACAATTGTAAACGTATACTCAAAGAAGAATGTTTTTTTTAATATAAAAGAAACTTACTACATTTAGAAAAATATTATTATAGTTTATGGCCTATTTAATACTACCCTCATCTAGCCCCACTCTAAACAGTTATAAAAATTATAAAACAAAAAGGGCATAATACAAGCATAAAATAAATAAATAAATAAAATAAAATTGAAATGAACCAGCACCCTATGGGAAAAGAACTGTACTCAACAAATTTATTTGCACTCCTAAGTAAATATGAACTATTAACATAAAATTAATTTACCTTTCAATGAGTGACCATTCTTTAGAAGATCACTACGACCCAAGACAAATATATATATATATATATATATATATATATATGCTACTGGATTCACATAGAAAGAATATGACAACTTCTTTTAAAACGTAAATGAATTCCTAAGACTCGAAACATGATTTAAACTTTCAAAACAAAATTTAGTTAGTAACGGAATTCTTATCAGATTTGAACTTAATCGTGATTGAATATCATTTTTCACTTGAGAGAAAAGTTTTTTTTTTAAAACAAAACTAAATCTGACTCACACGAAGACTAGAACATATTACTTCTTGCTTCTTTTCAATAGTGAAAATCTTCATAACTATTAACATATTCCTAAGACTAGAGAATTAACTAAAAATAAATTATTCAATGTCTCAGTTTCATGAAAACTGAAACGCCATCCTTGATTCTTAGTCAATTGATGATCTCTTAAAGAGAAAGTCACAAACAAATAAAAATATAATAAAACATGGTGATAAAAGGTGCCGTCAATTTAAGTGAACTTACTAAGATAAAATAATTACATATCCAAAATATAGTATCCAAAGTCTCGACCAAAGACACGATATCAAGGGATTGACAATTCAAGTAGAACTTAGACGACCAACATAAAACTAATCCATCTTTAACATATTATTCAAACTTTACTTAAAAATATCAAAGTAGGACTTAAAGAACATAAACGAACCTTCAAATTCCTTGTGAATATCTGCAGAAAATGTATTATACGAATTCCGAACAACAAACGGAACTTCAAAACTCAACCAAATTGGTCTTTTAAATCTTGCCTTGGTTACTGCCTTTTTTGTTTTTTCTTCTCCTTTTTTTTCTTCGTGAGTTTTTCCTTTTATAAAGAAGAACAATGGTAGTTATCAAGTCTTGTGCCAAGGAGTTGAAGTGAAGACATGGGATTGAGGTTCAGAAAAGAATTGAGACGTGAGGTGTGGGCTGGAATAGATTGACGTGAAGGGGAAGGGAATTAGGGAGTTAGTTATATTTTTATCTTTGTGAAAGCAAATCAGGTGAATATGGAGGGGGTATACGAGAGTCATGGGGTGAGTGGAATCTCTTTTAAGTTAAAGTTTATTACTAAACTTTTGGCAAAGTTACGTGAACTTAATTGCTTCTTCTTCTTTCTTTTTTTCTTTTTTGTTTTCTTTTAGAACTAAAATTAAATTAAAATATTTATATAAAAATATTAATTAACTATGTCTGATTAACAACAATAATATATATATCGGAAACAACCTATCTACCCTATGGTAGGAGTAAGGTCTACGTACACACTATCCTCCCTAGACCCCACTAATGGAATTATATGGGTTGTTGTTGTCCCTAAAATATTAACGTTTTTTTATGCCGCTCAATATCCCTTAACATTTAAAATATCATACACCATTTAATGTACGAAGACGTGAAAGGTATATTTCGTTAATTAGAGTCCAAATAAAATTTCGTTAATTAGAGTCCAAATAAAATTAACATATGTTGGTGTCGGCATTTGCTTCGACCAACTCACGTGGTATTATAATTATTGTAGGAAACAAAAATTGAATTTCCTTATAACTAGAATCATGATAATTAATAGTCCTACTCAACTAAAACAATAGCTATTGCTTCGAATTCAATACTCCTTATTATAGTCATCTTATCTTCGTTAAGGTTTAAAATTTTTTTTTTTTATTTTTAAAAAGGTTTAATTTGTGGTATGTAAACATACTTTTGATTCCAGTGAGAGACTTTCATTGCAAAACATAGAGGTCATTGCAAAACATAGAGGCTAAGTTGAATTCAAGGAAAATTTTAACCAAGCCAAAAAAGAGAATTTTTTGTTATAAGTATATTTTGTTCATCGTAAGATAAGAATTATATAGGCGAAGTAATTGGATTACACGCTCCTTTTTTTAAAAAATCAAACGTCACCTTCTGGTGGGGATTAGGGCATCACCTCGGCCATAGATCATCAAAGAGGAATAACATGTGAAGGAGTAGTACGCTTCCTCTATTTTTGTTTGCTTCATCTAATATTCATGTCGGATGATTTCTTGCTACTTTCAGAAAATTTTTGTTGCATGCTTTCTTTATGAATTTATTTCTATTCCAGATTTTGATTTTGCTAGAGAATCTATGTTGATAGGATATGAAAGTTCACTATGTTGACATGAATTTGCTTTATTAAATACTTTCTTTTCATTGTTCTTTTTTTGTTTTCTTCTGATTTCAAAGTTCAATCTATGTGTATTCATCACATGATTTAAAAAGACAATTTCATATTGGATAAAATCGCAACTTGTCACAAACATATGTCAACTTTGTAATTGTTCAAACTGCAAGATCCGTTACATGAATATTGCGGAATTGTTAAATTTTGTTGTAAGGCTACAATTCATAGATGGTCTTAAGATATTTTTCTCATGTTCCCTTTTACTACTTTAAATAGTATTGATTTTTCATTATTGGAAAAATAGTACTCAATCTGTTCTAATTTATGTGGCTATAGTTTAACTGGGCATATATAATTTTATTTATTTTATTCAATTTTTAAAAAGTTAAAATCATAGACATTTGTGCAATATGAATCATCTCATTAAGTGTAAAATGATAAGTTCATAATTAAAATATTTTTAAATATAAAATATGTCGTTCTTTTTTTAACGAACTAAAAAATGTGCAATATAAAATGGAACAGAGCAAGTATGTTATTAAAAAAATATAAATATGAAAAAGAAATTTAGATACAATCCAATTTCCATGTTTACGTTACTCAATATTACATACTCAAAATCTAGAAATGAGTCTAATCTAACACAAGTATCCAAATTAAAATATTTATAATATTTAACTCAAAATATACGTGCTTATTGACTTAAATAAACATTTTCAGAATAGTTAGGGACACTATATATCTATCTATATCTATCTATCTATATTATTATAAAAGTACGAATGTTTCGTGCTAAATGTTGAGTGACTAAAATATTCCTAAAATATTAATCGACTTTTATACCCTTAACTATTTATATTAGTTTTGACAAGAACTTATAATGGAAGGACACAACTGGAAATAGACACGTTAAGATGAAGAGGTGTAGTAGAATAGGGACTTAATAGTGGAAGAAGTAGAATTATGAATGAATAAGAAAAAGTAAATCCTAAAACTAAATATTCTAAACTTTCCTCTAGCTAAACGTGGAACAAATACGTTAGAATCAAAGGAAGTTAGTTCAATTGTATATTGTCACGACTCAAAATCCATAAAGGTCATGATGGCGCTGGACACCACTGTCAGGCAAGCCAACAATAAGTACTTAATTGGGTTCTCATTTTGTTACTTTTGAAAACGTATTTTTCCTTCAATTTATATCATAAAATATGAAGTTTACAAGATAAATAATAATATCTTTAAAATTTTCAATACAGCACAACCCATAATCCTCCCAAAAACCTGTGTCACAAGTGCATGAGCATTAACTAGGAATGTAAAATAAAATACAATAGCGTCCGGAATATAAATTAGACAGAAAAAATGTAAGTACTCTGAAGGAGACTCTGTTGGCTGCGGATCGTCGTATAGAATGCAGTTAACCTAAGTCCCTGCCATAATCGCGCCTCTGCGCCCACAAGGCCGCTAAACATATGTGTACCTGCACAAAAATATGCAGTAAGTGTAGCATGAGTATGTAAATCAACACGTACCCAGTAAGTATCCCGCCTAAACCCGAAGAGGTAGTGACGAGGGATCGACTTCGACACTTACTAAGGGCTATAAATAAATGAAATAATATCATTAAATTAGACATGGATTAATTAGTATGGTTGCGAGCCCATTATTCTGAAGTAAGTAAACAGTACTTTCATAATTAAATAATCTCCAAATTTTATCTCCCATTGTTTAACGATTATATCTCCAGCCAATGAGGCCATATCAAATTATCAGTTTATCTTAAACCAGGGAGGCAATATTATTATTTATAAATTTTAAGTCAATCAATACAAGCATGCGCAAGTCATACCGAGGTTGTACGACCCGATCCAATAATTATTTAAACTATGCACTGCCTTAGGGTCGTATGGCGCGAACCATAGATACATCTATTTAATCTACCGAGGCGTTCAGCCCGTTCCACAAAATATAACACATTCAAATAATCAATCAAGAATTCATCAAGGGGTAATTAGCCAAGGAAAAGGCAATTTCTCTTTTAAAAGTCAAGAAAACGATGTCTAGCCTTTTAAAAATTTATTAACAAAGTTCGATATGATTTAAGCATTTTAAATTGACAACAAGATTGTAAATATTACAAGTAAAGCATGCTTTTGGGTCCTAGACTACCCGAACTAAAGCATAATAGAAGCTACGCACGGATTCCTGTTACCTTGTGCGTACGTCGCCCCCACAAATAGGAGCACACATTGATTCATTTCATCTATGGAGTAAATTCCCTCTTACAAGGTTAGAAAGGAGACTTACCTCACTCCGAAGTTCCATAACCGACTTCCGAGCCTGCGCATTCCCTCTACCTTGCACTCTCCGCATCTGCGCCTTTCCTTCCGCATCTGCGCCTTCGCAGGTACAGACATACCTTCGCACTTGCGCTCCCAGACCCTTCTCTCACTCTCGCACCTGCGACGCACTTCCGCAACTGCGACCTCGCAGGTGCGGACAACGTTTCGCACCTGCAATCATTGCCTAGCTTCGCCCAAACTGCACCTGCTACCTCGCACCCGCGGGCCTTATTGCGCAAGTGCGATCACACCAGATATCAGCTGCCTCATCTTTTCTTCCAAGTCCAAACTCGATTCGTTAACCATCCGGGATCTATCCGAGGCCCTCGGGACCTCAACCAATTATACTAACACGTCCCAAAACACATTACAAACTTAGTCAAGCCTTAAAATCACACCAAACAATGTTGAATTCATGAATCGCACCCCATTCCAAGCTTAATGAACTTGAAACTTTAACTTCTATAATCGATGCCGATACCTATCAAATCACGTCCGATTGACCTTAAATTTTTGCACACAAGTCATATTTGACATTACGGACCTACTCCAACTTTCGGAATCGAAATCCGACCCCGATATCAAAAAGTCCACTTCCGGTCAAACTTTTCAAAAACCTTCAATTTCCTAACTTTCGCCAAACGATTCCAAAATGACCTACGGACCTCCAAATCCACCTTCGGACGTGCTCCCAATACCGGAATCACCATACGGAGCTATTCTCAGACTCAAAATTCCAAACGGACATCGATAACATTGAAATGCACTTCAACCCTAATTTATGGAATTCTTCCAAATTGCTAACTTCCACAATATGTGCCGAAATGATCTCGGGGTATCCAAAACTCGATCCGAACATACGCCCAAGTACGAAATCATCATACGAACCTGATGGAACCTTCAAATCCCGATTCTGAGGCCGTTTACTCTAAAATCCAATCTTAGTCAATTCTTCCAACTTAAAGCTTTCGAAATGAGAATTTTCTTTCCAATTCAACTCCGAACCTTCCAAAATTCAATCCCGACCACGCGTATAAGTCATAATACCTGAAGTGAAGCTGCCCATGTCCTCAAACCGCCAAACGACGCGCTAGAGCTCAAAATGACCGATCGGGTCGTTACATTCTCTCCCACTTAAACATACGTTCGTCCTCGAACGTGCTAAGAACTGCACTGGAGTTGTCCGAAATCACTGTTTAACACCTCGTGCACCTACCTGTGCTACCACAACTCAGTTGAGCATATTAGCTCAATCAAATCTGAAGATATTCTCTTTTATTTAGGCAAATAAGCCTTAGAGCCCAGTTCCAACATCCAGAATTCTCTTCCAGGCCCGCTTCCAATATACAAACACCGTATCAATCACTGCACGATGTACCAGAACATGACTGCATACCTTTGCTGAATTCACACCATGCACCACAACATTCACATGACCATAATAACATTCCCTAATCATAATAGCCGAATTTCACGAATTCGATGCTCACAATGCACCTCATGGCATATATAAGTCTTGCTCCAACTCTTGCAATACCGCCACAACGGAAAAGATATGTAGAAATTCATAACCAACTGCTGAGTTATCAAACCATTGAATCTCCCCTCTTGACTAGAATCATCACCTCATTATGAACCAAATAATGGTAATTGCTCTTTAATATACTTCATATAATCCGATCGCAGTGATCCCAGATCCAAAGTCTCGTCTCACCCAGTATAAGCCGCTCAGGAAACAAGCCACCCCAGACATGACCAAAAGTCTCATAGGCTACCGCAATGTGCCAATAAGCTACAAACTTGAATGTGATACATAAGGAAATCGAACTCTGGAAAGAGCTACTCAACCCACGTAACTAACTAGACAACCGAAAAGGTGTTACGAACCTTCCTCAGAAAATGGAACACAAAACATACGAAAATAGATATAGGGGACTGTACTCACATCACACTGTTACGGCGCGCAACCCGATCCTAACATAAAATCTATATAAGGAGATACTTATCGAGCTAAAATGCTCGTTATTACCAAATACCCGAATATCGGCCCCGAGCACGCTAAGTGCATAATACCATCCCTGGGGAGATAGATAGTGCCATACGCTACAAAACTCAAGCACAACTAAGGTACGATATATGATCTGAATCTCGAGAGCTATCCTGCTCACATAACACCATCGCTACGCGGAACCTCAACACACATGAAATTAACAAGTCGTTTCATAACTCACACGGCACAATATAATATTACATGAAATAGTCGTCGACGAAACGACGTCCAACGTCCGAATACTCCTCCATAAGGAGCGCTATGCTGAAATGAACACATCTGGTCTGACATAGAGCCCATATTCACATTTAAATCCATCCACAGTCCTCAAGCCAATTCTGATCGCACCGTACTAGGCTAATAACCTTTCAGGGATCCATAATAACCTTTTCCCCATAACACATAAGAACAACCATCATAACCGGAACATACTTTCACAGTCCACAACCAAATGAACCAAGCGCCTTCCAAGCATAAATTTCCAATTAGCGATATTACCAAAATCTTCATACGTGGTTTCCATTCTTCAATCAATCAAGTGACTACATGTCACACTTATACAATCTTCCCGTGGGATATGCTCCCATGACCTTCGGCACTAGGTAACAGGTCTATACATTCATACTACCGGCCACACCAATCGCTGTAAAGCAAATTCAAGAATCTGCATTCAGTATGCCAAGCCTCTTCACACCAGGTACCGATTTCAGGTGGTGCCAAAGACAATACCAGCTTACTCTAACCATCTAAATCCTTTCCCGCTCATCCGAGCTCTTGACATTCTTGTTGACACCAAACTGTAACCTTGATCCTCAACTTCCGAATCCCATGTCTATCACTGCACTTAATCCTGCCAATGCGCAAGAGTACAAGAATTTCATCTTAACCTCCAAACTACTAATAGGGTAACACTTCACCACATATAAACCTTTTAATTAACTCATTCCAAGAGAACCATCTCAACACGTGACTGAATCCTCATATCTACAGAAATACCAACCTCAAGTAGTGGTCTAAACCACTATAACCCTTCCGGGGTCCATCTGTCCATAACATGCCATAATACTCGAAAGCCTCCGAATAAGATCAGTTATGGCGACTGTCAAACCTCGCACGTACTGTCATAAATCACATGAATCACCCAACACACTGAAGGAGCTAATCATTGCCATCATTATGCCGATTCAACCATTGCTAACCAAACCCGACTTCTCCTAGTTTACTCTGGATCTTCCTTAGAACTAACAACAACTCCCTTATCATCGCAATTCGCACTCATCCTGAGTGACCCCATCTCACGAGACCACATTGTCCCCAAAACCCACGAACCATCTCACACCCTCCTTGTGCGCACATCTGCATCTTCAACTGGTACACCCATTCTAATATTTCCTTTACGATTCTGAAGTTATTTTCTCCCATTCTTCCTTTGCTACACCGCATACCGAATATAACATAGAACACTCCAAGTCACTTTTATCATAATCCGCTTGCAAAAGCTCAATATTCAACCATACTATGGACTCGAAATCCTTAGACACCTCATCTTAACTTTTGAATTTACTAGGACCGTTATTGGGAGTCACCCACTCTGACTTGGTCCCGAATATAATCAACTCCAAGGCTCCGCTAGCACATGAGCACCCTTTCAAAGAAGCACCTGGCCGAATCATCTTCCTTGTAACTCGCCTATACACGAAGCAGAAATCCTGAGTCTTCCCAAAGCCTGAGCATGAATCGGTAAGGCCAACTATAGCACACATTCCTCAAATCGCTTGCTCAAATTACCATTGATGTTCTCTTTCCTTAGTCGTAATAACCCATCAATATGACGATAACTAGAAATCTTACAAATAGATGACCATGCAATCCAACTGTAGGCAGGGGAACTCTCCTACTTAGTTTGAAGCTACTATTGCATAAACCTGAAACCCACCAAGATTCTTCCTTCATCGACGTGATCTAGCACAATCAACCCGCCAAATTCCTCGAAATCCTTCCATTAGACTTTAATAAACACTCCGAACCACTAGCCACATTTACTTATTAAATCTCTTACTGGGTAGCCAGTAGAATTCTTCGCAGAAACTTCGTCAACACCACGCGACCGCTAACCTGCTCACAGGAGATAACCCATCTGTGGAAATTTCATGACGACATATTCCAACGTCGCTGCACTAGATATAATTACTACGAAATTAGTAGACCATCCCTAGTCCGAGCTTATTCACCAGCTGCACCAGTCCGTTCACTCCTTATGGACGTCAACTAAAGGTGTGCCAATACATTCCAATCCAAAGTCATGTTGTATCCTTCTTCATATCAAGCAACTCCTTTCTGTTATATCCAAATCTCCCGCCATAAAATAGCCAATATTTGCAAAATAAGTCCGTAGACCCAATCACCGTCCACCATAATTCCAAAATCACTCTAAACTTTCCTCAAGGCGTGTAGCTATCCTATCACAAAACCCACATGCTACTCTGCCACTCTCCCACTTTGGTCAAACTCACTTCTTCAAGTAACTACCCGACTCATGTTTCTCACACTTGGCCTTCTATGAGTTTATCCACCGCAAGGCACCTCTCACTTGTCCTTCCTCATCCTTCCTTTCCAGTTGTTGCCTTAAATCAAGATCTACCTCTGTATCACTTGAACTGATAGATCGCTACCAACTTTAAACCCTTCCGAAAATCATCTTTCTCGAGCCATCAATACTAGGAATACCGATTCGATCCTGAACCACTGCACACTGCGACCTCTGACAGCCGCGTTCCCGACACCATTTATAACACTCTGCCCCAAGGCAAATTGAAGGGAACATAACACCGGCGAAATTAACACATTATAACCAATCAAGGACGATGACGCCCCATCACAGGCGAAGATGCCACCATACTCGAAAATACCAAGTCTCGCTACTCCATCAACCCTAGTCTGAACATTCTTAGTTCGATTGCCTTTCCTCAGTCAAAAGTAAAATACCGAATCTCTGAATCATGCACTGAGTAAACCTCCTTCCAAGTCATTCACCACTTCGACGCATAGAGAAGCATCCTTCCATTACACAAACACGGTGCGATAGCAACGCACGAATCGTCAGAACAATCAATGCCAAGCCTCAAAACCTTAGGTAATACTGATACTGAGATAGAACGGCCTTCCGCAAGGTGACGGCAATAGCCCCAATCAAATACGCACAGAGAAACACCATCCACCATATACATAGTACCATTAAAATTCCTCGATTCCTAATTTATAACAAGTGCTTCACGTCGCATAAGGCAGAATAGAAAGGGGATGAAGGCATAAGCCTTAAAAGAATCAAATCGCACGATGAGGAATCAAGAAGGGAAGTTCTCCTAACAGCCCTGTAGCCTCTCGAAGATAAGTACAGACGTCTCTGTATCGATCCGCAAGACTTTACTAGACTCGTTCATGATTCGTGAGACCTAAATGAACCTAGTGCTTTGATACCATGTTGTCACGACCCAAAATCTGTTAAAGGTCATGATGGAGCCGGACACCATTGCCAGGCAAGCCAACACTAAATAGTTAATTACATTCTCATTTTAATATTTTTGAAATCGTAAATTTACTTCAATTTAACTAGTAAAAGATGAATTTACAGAGTAGATAACAACGTTTTCAAATTTCAATACTGAATATCTCATAATTATCCCAGAACCCGGCGTCACAAGTGCATGAGCATCAACTAGGAAGATAAAATATAATACAACACCTGTCTAGAATACAAATTAAACAGGAAATTACATAAGTAACTCTGAAGGGGACTCTACTGGCTGCGGATCGTAGATGGAAATGCAGCTCACCTAAGTCTCTGCATTGACCATACCTATGTGCCCGCAAGGCTGCTAGACATATATGCACTTGTGCAAAAATATGCAGCAAGTGTAGTATGAGTACATAAATCAANCTTGGGTCAAACCCTCTCCTTTAAGCAACTACTCGACTTCTGTTTCTCACACTTGGCCTTCTAGGAAATTAACCACCACGAGACACCTCCCACATGTCCTTCCTCATCCTTCGCTGCCCAATTGTTGCCTTAAATCAAAATCTACCTCTGTAGCACTTGAACTGATAGACCGCTACCAACTTCAAACCTTTCCGAAGATCATCTTCCTTGAGCCCTCAATACCAGTACCACATATTAAGTCCTAAACCACCGCACACTGCGATCTTTGATAGCCGCTTCCCCGGCACTGTTTCATACTACCTTGCCCCAAAGGCAAATTGATGAAGACCGTAACACTGGCGAACTTAACACATTCAATCAAGGGCGACAACACCACATTATTGATGAAAATTCTACCACGCTCGAAAATACCGAATCTCTTTATTCCATCAACCCAAATCTAAACATTCCTGGTCCGATTGCCTTTCCTTCACCGGAAATAAAATAGTGGATCTCTGAATCATGCACTAAGTAAACCTCCTTCCAAGTCATTCACTGCTTCGACGCATAGACAAACATCCTTCCATTACACAAACACAGTGTGATAGCAACGCACGAATCGTCATACCAATTGGCGCATAGCTCCAAAACCATCAGAAATAAAGCTACTGAGCTGAGATGACAAAACATCCTTCCACAAGGCGACGACATTAGCCCCAATCGAATACGCAGGGGGAACACCCTGCTCTACATCATTAGTGCCATTAAAATTCCTTGATTCCAATTTATAATAAGTGCTTCGCATCGCGTAAGATTGGATAGGAAGAAAATGAAGGCATAGGCCTTAACGGCATCGAATTGCACAATGAGGAATCAAGAAAGGAAGTGCTCCTAACGGCCCTGTAGCCTCTCGAAGATAAGTATAGACGTCTCCGTACTGATCCGCAAGACTCTACTAGACTCGCTCATGATTCGTGAGACATAAGTGAACCTAGTGCTCTGATACCATGTTGTCACGACCCAAAATCCATAAAAGTTGTGATGGCACCGGACACCACTGTCAGGCAAGCCAACAATAAGTACTTAATTGGGTTCTCATTTTGTTAATTTTGAAAACATATTTTTCCTTAAATTTAAATCATAAAAGATTAAGTTTACAAGATAAATAATAATATCTTTAAAATTTTCAATACAACACAACCCATAATCCTCCCAAAACCCGGTGTCACAAGTGCATGAGCATTAACTAGGAATGTAAAATAAAATACAATAGTTGTCCGGAATACAAATTGGACAGGAAAAATGTAAGTACTCTGAAGGAGACTCTGTTGGCTGCGAATCGTTATATAGAATGCAGCTCACCTAAGTCCCTGCCATAATCGCGCCTCTGCGCCCACAAGGCTGCTAAACATATGTGTACCTGCACAAAAATGTGCAGCAAGTGTAGCATGAGTATGTAAATCAACGCGTGCCCAGTAAGTATCCCGCCTAACCCCGAAGAGGTAATAACGAGGGGTCGACTTCGACACTTACTATGGGCTATAAATAAATGGAGTAATATCATTAAATTAGACATGGATTAATTAATAAGTTTGCAAGCCCATTATTCTGAAGTAAGTAAACAGTTCTTTCATAATTAAGGAATCTCCAAATTTTATCTCCCATTATTTAACGATTATATCTCCGGCCAATGAGGCCATATCAAATTATCAGTTTATCTCCGACCAGGGAGGCAATATCGTTATTTATAAATTTCAAGGCAAGTAATATAAGCATGCGCAAGTCATGCCGAGGCCGTATGGCCCGATCCAACAATTATTTAAATTGTGCACTGTTAAAGGGTTGAATGGCACGAACCATAGATGTATCTATTTAATCTACCGAGGCGTTCAGCCCGTTCCACAAAAGATAACACATTCAAATAATCAATCAAGAATTCATCAAGGGGAAATTAGCCAAGGAAAAGGCAATTTCTCTCTTAAAAGTCAAGAAAATGATGTCTAGCCTTTTAGAAATTTATTAACAAAGTTCGATATGATTTAATAATTTTAAATTGACAACAAGATTGTAAATAGTACAAGTAAAGCATGCTTTTGGGTCCTAGACTACCCGAACTTAAGCATAATAGTAGCTACGCACGGACTCCCGTCACCTCGTGCATACGTAGCCCTCACAAATAGGAGCACACATTGATTCATTTTACCTATGGGGTAAATTCCCTCTTACAAGGTTAGAAAGGAGACTTACCTCGGTCCGAAATTTTATAACCGGCTTCCGAGCCCTTCAAACAACTTGAATCGATGCACAACGCTCCAAAACTAGCCAATAATTATGCAAACCCATTAATATATACTCAATATAATCCAATTTATAACAATTTCTAACCCCGATCGAAAAGTCGATAAAAATCACCATCGGGCCCACGTGCCCGGATTCTAAATATTTTCGAAGATAACTTTACCCATAACCTCACGAACTCAAATATATAGTTTATTCTCAATTCCATGCCCAATTGCGTGGTCAAAATTCAAAAATACCTAATTCTAGGTCTTCTACCAAAATCCCACAATTTATACTAATTTCCATGTCTCAACCCATGTATAATTCATGTATCTAACTCACAATGGAAAGAAACCACTTCACTAGATTTTTTTGATGGAAATCTCCCC
The DNA here is from genome assembly GCA_000715115.1 of Nicotiana otophora. Taxonomy (NCBI): domain Eukaryota; kingdom Viridiplantae; phylum Streptophyta; class Magnoliopsida; order Solanales; family Solanaceae; genus Nicotiana; species Nicotiana otophora. The sequence continues at coordinate 58,669 of AWOL01S0050254.1, forward strand.
TTGAAGCTCTCCAAAATCGTCCAAACCAAATGAAAATGGGAGAAAAATGGGCCAAGTCACATTTATAAAAACCCTTCTGCCCAGTTACATTTCCGCACCTGCGAAACAGTAGCCGCACCTGCGGCTTCACAGGTGCGGCCAAAACCTCGCACTTACACATTCCCTCTACCTGGCACTCTCCGCACCTGCACCTTTCCTTCCGCATCTGCGCCGTCGCAGGTGCGGACATACCCTCGCACCTGCGCTCCCAGACACTTCTCTCACTCTCGCACCTGCGACGCACCTCTGCATCTACGACCTCGCAGGTGCGGACAACCTTTCGCACCTGCTATCATTGCCCAGCTTTGCCCAAACTGCACCTGCGACCACTGGCTCGCACCTGCGACCTCGTACCGCGGGCCTTATATTACACGGTGCCTTCCTGATGTTCCTTGGAAGGGCGACGTAAGGCTAAGCAACCGATGTCAGTGCGATTGCTATGCGCCAACTGAGGTCCTCGCCGTACGCTAGACTAGATTGTCAGTGTCGTATGGGAAAACCAAATGTCGTAAGCAATTGAGCAGCGGAAAATGAGCAACTGATGATGAAAACTGATGATTGTATTGATGATGATGATGAAAGCTATTACAAGATGCAATGCGGTATCGTGGGGGAGAGACACCAGTACAGAGAATTGTTTGAATGCTTGAATGTTTGAATGCTTTGGTCCCCCTTAATAATGCTTAAAAAAAATAAATCAAAGTTACATGAGTTGACCTAAGAAAGCTGTAGAAGCACACTGAAAATAAATGAAGTACAACTACTCTATAATTACAATGAAAAGGACTTAGTCTTCTATGGAAGCAAGTCCGATGGCAGCAACTTTGTCTTGAGCAGCAGGGTCTGCACGCGCATTGTTGTGGGCACGCGCGACACTATTTGGATCTGCCAGCGGTGGGGCGCTGGCTCTTGGCATTGGGTCTGTGCGCGGGGCACTGTTTGGGAGTGCGGCGCTGATGGCAACATGATGATTTGGGCGCGCGGCATTGTCGGTGCGCGTGGCGCTGATGGCATTGGCCAGCTGCTGGGCGCTGGCATTGATTCTCGGTGGGGCGATAGAGGCGCATGCTCGCTTGTCACTTGGCGCTGCCGAGACCACGGGGCTGACTGTGGCGCTAGGCGTTGGGAGGCTTGCCGGGACGCCATGGGGCACGTCCAAGGGGTCATGGGTCGATGATGGAAAGCAGCCCATGACATTCTCCCCAACCTGAGTTGGCGACGTCCTCGGAGCCTTACCTGCAGGATGATGATGATTGGTCAGGCTCTTGATGGCTGGGAGGTCTGTTCCCCTCGGTGTTGTGAGATGTCTTTCTGAATGATCTTCCATGCATTTCTGAAATGGCCTGAGGCGGCTGACATGGAAGACTGGATGAATTTTCCACCAGGCTGGTGTGTTCAGCTTGTATGTGGATTTCCCGATGCGCCTTTCAATGGAAAAAGGCCCGATGTAGTTTTGCAATAGGCGAGGATCTTGGGTCCTCTTTGCAAACAAGTTCCGTCTCGGGGTTCTTACCATCACTTTGTCCCCTGCTTGATGTTAGGCAAAATGACGGTTTTGTTCGGCATGCCTCGTTGCCCTGGCTTGGGCCCTGACAAGATAGCTCCGCACTATCCTCAAAGTTTGTTCCCATTCTGTAGAGAAACTGGCAGCTCGATGAGATGATGGCATGTTAGGTGCATTCACATTACGTGGGAGTAGCGGTTGCTGTCCGGTAACAATTTCAAAAGTGATTTTGTTTGTGTGGGCGCACTTTTGTGAATTGAAACACAGCTGAGCCGCATCCAGAAGCTTCACCCAATGTGTTTGTGACCCGGTAGCAAATTGGCGGAGATATTCCTCCAGCATGTCATTAAACCGGTCTGTTTGATCATGTGTTTACTGATGATGATGGCTTGAGGTGTAACTCAATTTGGATCCGAGGCAACTGAAGAGTTGGGTACAAAACTTGCAAGTGAAGCGAGGGTCGCAGTCACTGATGATGTTGCTGGGCATACCCCAATGT
>AWOL01S0050259.1:27642-49355 GCA_000715115.1 Nicotiana otophora
CTTAGTGAGATGTTTTGAATGTCTTATGTAGTACCTTTTAAGCAGAATAGCTCATGATTTTGCTTGACTTGATTCCTTTTTCTACCATCTCCCCCATTTTTACCACATCATTGAAAGGCTTACCTAAAGTTGGGATCAAATGAGTGAAGTAGGTGGGTCCCTGAGCTTGTAGAAAAAGCTTAGCCATTTTTTTTCATCAATCGGGGGATTGACCCGAGCAACTTTTTCCCTCCATCTGATCCCAAACTTCCTAAAATTTTCCTCGGGATTCTTTTCCATCTTAGATAGGGAGGAGCGGCCTGGGATATTGTCTATATTGTACTGAAAGTGTCGAACAAAATCTTGAGCCATGTTATCCCATGCATATCACTTACTGTCATCTTGATGAGTATACCATTCCAAGGCAGCCCCACTCAAGCTCTCACTGAAATACGCCATCAATAACTCATCTTTCTAGCCAACACTTCTCATTTCACTGCAATAACCCCTCAGATGGGCTACTGGATCTCCACGCCCATCATACAAGTTAAACTTTGGCATTTTAAACCTCGCAGGAAGATGAATATCAGGAAACATACACAGGTCATTATAAGACATATTAATCTGATTTCTTGCATGTTCTTTAAGGATTTGTATATACCTTTCAGCTTTCTGGATATCTCATCTCGCTCTTCTTTTCCTGCGGACTTTTCATTTTCAACATAAGGCTCATTTTGAGGGTTACGATTATACGAGTCCGGGAACTGGTGGGCCAACTCTGGGGAGTAGTATTGGGCATCATAAGGTTTGAACTGATGTTCACTGTTGGACCTAAGTAGAGGTTGTGATGGTCAAAGTTGTGGATATGACTGGAGGGCTATTTTCGGGAAATGTAGTTGGAGGACGAATGATGGAGCTACTAGGGAGGCTGGGAAGGCTATGATAAGAGAAACAATCTGGAGAGTATGGTGGATCATCTAACACTATGACCGGAGCTTGGGTGAGGGTGGCATCTAGGAAGCTAGGTGGTGGCGGGGGTGGTGCTTTACCAGTCATCCAAGCCTGATACATGTCTGTCATGTGTTGTCTTAACATCCTTTCGACTTTATATTGTAAGGAAGAGTTACCAGTTTAAGAACCACAAAACAACCACCCTTCTGCTATAATGAAGCAACAAAGAGGAACAAAGTGAAGTCATCACGTTAGTGTTAGGGCATTTAACATAAGATAATCTCATATTATGTTCAATGCACCTAGTCACAATTAACGGTTCTAAAATGACTTCGAGGGTATGAAGGTCACAGGGCATCATCCCAATTTGCTTGTTGTAGCCTCCCTCTCTTCTTTCCTCTTTAACACTCCTTTGTTTGCTCATTTTCGTTCCTCTCTTTTTCTTTATGATTATCACTCTTTTCTTTCCTCTCATCCCACAACTTCATCTTTCTTTTTTATTTTTTTCTTCTTCTTTTGACACTTGTTTCCCTTCAAAATCATTCGATTGAACCTGAGGTGGGTTGCCTACGTATCATGTGGGAACATGAATCAGATGTTGCGTAGTTCGGGAAGATTAGGAATAAAATAAATAAACTAACTCTTTTTTTGAATTTTGAGTTTTATTTTAAATTTCCGAAAGAAAGACTTATAAATAAGAAAGAAAATATTTTTGAATTTCGAGTTTTTTTGAGAACTTTTAAAAAGAAAGACTTCTAAAGATTAGGAATAAAGTAAATAAACTAACTCTTTTTTTGAATTTCTATTTTTATTTTTTATTTTTATCGGAGAAAGACTTCTAAAGGAAAAAAATATATTTTTTGGATTTTGATTTGATTTTCTTTTTCGAATGAAAGACTTTTAAAAAAGAAAGAAAATATTTTTGGATTTGAACTTTTATTTTGAATTTATGAAAGAAAGACTTCTAGAGAAAAAGAAAATATTTTTTGAATTTTCGAAAGAAATACTTTTGAAGAAGAATGAAAATATTTTTGGATTTTAAGAAGAAATTAAAAGAAAATATTTTTGGAATTTGTTTTTAAAAATTGGGGGTCGGAACCGATGAGGTTTGCCTAAGTATCTCACATCATGTGAGAATGAGACCTGCGTAGTTCAGTCAGTTTTGACAGAACAGAGGAAACATGACTTTTTAAAAATATTGGCTTATTTTCTTTCTTTTGTTTTTCAAAATTTCGGCAGAGTTTCAGAATTTTTCAAATACCTACCTCTCACTCTTGTTTTTTTTTCTTCCTTTTTTTCCTTCTTTTTTTTTTGATTTTCTTTCCCTATTCTAGAAGTCAGTCAATATGCAAGCCGAAACAAACAGATGCGCAAGTAGCACGTAGGATGCATCGGGGTGATCTTTTAATTTGGGGTACACTTGTCCTAGACGGACCCAACCCCTGTATTAAGTCTCCAAAGTCAAATGCATGTGATGCAAACAAACGTTCCTACTAGGGATCCGACATGAGGCTATGTTATTCTAGGTGTAAACCTTGGGGTGTGTTCTAGACATGGCTTACCCAAGCGGACAGCTCGAGCTGAGGTGGGGGCAATGTACCGGGACCACAAAAGTCTACCCGGCCTAGTTATTGATCCAGCCTTGTTCTATTTGGTACGACGTCTAACAGAAAAGTGGGCCACACGTACGTGTGTACCATATTTTTAGAAGGCTAAGAAGGGAGGCGTAAAAAGATATTTAAATACAGCTCAAATAATATCAAAGCGGTAAATGAGCGACAATTAGCACATTAGGCCCATAAACACAGTAATATCACAAACAATAAAGCCAAGTACAGATTACATTACAAGCTCGAATTCTGAACCCTGAACCAAAGATTCTGGGTTCGACTCCCCACAATAGTCGCTAGAGCTGTCACACCTCCTTTTTCCTGAGGAATAGGGGATTTTTCCAATTAAAGTGACATTATTCGAAATGAGATTATTTATTTAATTTTTCGGAGTCTCCACTTGGAATAATATTATGGTGTTCCGAGTCACCGATTTATTTTAAAATCTCAAATCGAGAAAATTTACTCTTATTTATGGTTTGCGAACACAAAAGACCGGGTAAGGAATTCTGTTAAGTCGGGAGAAAGTGTGAGGCACTCCCGAATTTTGTAGTTTTAGCACGTTCTCTTTAATCATACATGGCTTAATTAATTGATTATTACGTGTTTTAGAACATATGTGCGTTTTACCTTTTACCGCTTTTAATTAGGGTGTTATGGAATTATCTTTGAAATAGATCATGTGTGTGTGATTCCATTTTATTTGGTGTGCTAAAATTATATCACGCGTATGTGTATATAATTAATAATATTTTATTATTATTAATACTGTTTGCCCAAAGTTGCGCGAACACATACTTCGATTTTAATTTTTAAAATTATAATTATGTCACGCGAACGTATACATAATCGCGATAAATTAATTAAAAGCGTGCCTAAAACATTTTAACAGTGTTAATTACTCTTCCTAAACTTTGAGATTATTGCGAACAAAATCAATTATTTTTAAAACTAAATATAGCATGAAATATCAGTAATTAAACATGTAGCGTCGAAGAAGAATCCAATGAATATAATAACAAAGACTAATAGAATTGAAACCCACATCTCTTTTTACCTTATCATTACATGTCTTTACCCAATGGTCTTGCACATCAATATAGCACCAAACAAACGGATAATTAAATATCAAGAAAATAAGCAACGGGATTACGAAGATATATTAACACCAAAAAAAACAAAATAGATATAAGAAATTACAGATCTAGCAGAGTTGAGAAGACAAAAATAAAGTTGCAAGTGAAAGAAAATGGACCTTTTATAGCTTTCAATTTGTCAAAAAGCCTCCTGCCGGTTTACAAAGAAAATCAGGCCGACGAAGCTAAACGCGAACAGACCCGACCGGAAACCAGGCCAGAACCTTCGAACCTTCACCCCTTCGAACAACGACTTCCGATGATTATCATGAATGCGTCGTTGTTCTCTGTTTCGACGTTGAGCAAGGGACTGTTTTTGGGTGAACTTGGCAGCTGCGTTTTGCCGCTTTTGATGGTTGTTTGGAGGAAGAAGAAAGTGTTTTTGGGGCTGATTTTCATTGAGTTTCAACTTGTTTTTTCAGATCGTTTTTTGGGTGGTTATGGGCTGCGTTTGGAGCTGATTTTGGGACTGTTTAGGGCTGTTATTCAGCTGAGTTTTGGCTGGGTTTGAGAGCTGTTTTTGCTTCATTTTTAGCAGCTTTTTGAGCTGCGTTTTGAGGCCTAATTTGAGGTGAAAATGGCTGGTCTTTTGGAGCTCTTACATGGCTGTTGAGGGGTCAGTTTTGGGGTGAGTTTTGGCTGATTTTCATCTTTTTTTTTCATGGCTAATTTGCTGTGTTGTTTCAGCTGTAAACGATTGTGTTTTTGATGGTTTTGAGTTGGGATTTCATGGCTGATTTTAGGAGTGAACAATGGTTCTATAGTGAAGCCAAGTGAGGGAGATGAAGTTTTGTGAAATTGTGTCGAAGAAGAAGAAAGCTTGCTACCTTTTTGGTCTAATTTTGCCCGTCCCCTGCTCTGTTCCTCTTTGTTGTATGTTTTTGTGAGTGTGTGAGAATGGAAAATATATAATTGTATGTATAAGGATTAATTGGTGGCCAAGATAATAAGAGTGTGTATGCACGTGAGTTTGTTATAAAAGATATGGAAGATACTTGCTAGGTGACATTTTTGTGTTGGTTCTTTTTTTTCTTTCTTTCTTTATTTATTAAAGTTATTCAAAATTAAAAATACTACTGTCACAACCCAAAATCTGTTAAAGATCGTGATGGCGCCGGACACCACTGTTAGGCAAGCCAACACTAAATAGTTAATTAAATTTTTATTTTAATATTTTTGAAATCGTAAATGTAATTCAATTCAACTAGTAAAAGATGATTTTACAGAATAGATATAATATTTTTAATTTCAATATTGAACATCCCATAGTCATCCCAGAACCTGGTGTCACAAGTGCATGAGCATGTTTTAGGAATTTAAAATAAAAAACAATAACAGTTCGGAATACAAATCCGGATAGGAAAGAAAATACAATACTCTGAACGAAACTCTGTTGGTTGCGGATCGTACATAAGATGCAGCTCACCTAAGTCCCCGAAATAACCGCGCCTTTGCGCCCAGAAGGCCTTTAGACATATATATATATATATATATATATATATATATATATACCTGCACAAACATGTGCAGCAAGTGTAGTATGAGTACATAAATCAACGCGTACCCAATAAGTATCCTGCCTAACCTCGAAGAAGTAGTGATGAGGGGTCGACTTCGACACTTACTATGGGCTATAAGTAAATAGAAAAATATCATTAAATTAGACATGGATTAATTAATACGGTTGCAAGCCCATTATTTTGAAGTAAATAAACAGTTCTTTCATAATTAAGAACTCTCTAAATTGATTTCCCATTATTTAATAATTTATCTCAGGCCATTAGTGAGAACTCTCCTGCGGTCCTCACTATCCAACCAAGACCTCGCACATGCGGAAGTTTCTTCGCTACTGCGAGCATTGCAGGTGCGACCTGCTCTGCGCAATTTACGCACCAGCGGTAGCTGTCTCGTGCTTGTGCACTCGCAGGTGCGCTTCTCCAGTCCGCTTCTGCGGCTCCCCCAGCTCTAGTCTTTTCTCGCTTCTACGAGAAAATACGCCACACCCGCGATCTCGCACCTGCGGCCAAAGTCACTTAGGTGCGATTACACTAGAAGCATTAAGCTTCAGAAATTCTTAAGTCCAAAATTGATCCGTTAATATTCCGAAATCCACCAGAGGCTCTCGAGACCTCAACCAAATATACCAGCACGTCCCAAAACATGTTACGAACTTAGTCGAGCCTTCAAGCAACGTCTAATTCATGAATCACGCCCCATTCCAAGCTTAATGAACTTTAGAATTTCAAACTTCTACATTCGATACCGAAACCTATCAAATCAGGTCCGATTGACCTCAACTTTTGCACACAAGTCATAATTGACATTACAATCCTACTCCATCTTCCGAAATTAGAATCCGACCCCGATATCAAAAAATCCACTCCCTGTCAAACTTCTAAAAATTATCCAAATTTTCAACTTTCTCCAAATGACCCCAAAATCACCTACGGACCTCCAAATCCACTTACGGACGCTCTCCCAATACCAGAATCACCGCATGAAACTATTTCCAGACTCGGAATCCCAAACGGATATCGATAACATTGAAATACACCTCAACCCAATTTTCATGAAATTCTTCCAAAAATACTATCTTCCACAACAGGCGCCGAAACGCTCCCGAATCACCCAAAACATGATTCGGACATAAGCCTAAGTCCTAAATTATCATACGAACCTGTTGGAACCTTCAAATACCGATTCCGAGGTCGTTTACTCAAAAATCCAATCTTAGTCAATTCCTCCAACTTAAGGCTTCCGAAATTAGAATTTTCTCTCCAAATCAACTCCGAACTTCCCGAAATTCAATACCGACCATACGCACAAGTTATAATACGTGAAATGAAGCTGCTCATGGCCTGAAACAGCCGAACAATGCTAGAGCTCAAAACGACCGACCGGGTCCTTACATTCTCTCCCATTTAAACATACGTTCGTCCTCAAACTTGCTAATAACTGCTCTGGAGTGGTCTGAAATCACTGTTTAATACCTCGTGCACCTCTCCATGCTATCACAATTCAGTTGAGCATATTAGCTCTAGTTGATATGAAGATTTTCCCTTTTTCTTAGCCAAATAGTCCTTAAAGCCCAATTCTAACATCCGGAATCCCCTGCCAGGCCTATCTTCATCATACGAACACCGTATCAATCCCTATGTGATGCACCGATACATGATTGCATACCCTGGCTGAATCCACACTATGCACTGCATAACTCACATGACCATAATAACATCCTCTAATAACAATAGCCGAAATCTTACGAATCTTATGCTCACAATGCACCTCATGACATATGTAAGTCTTGTTTCAACTCTGGAAATAATGCCACGACGGAAGAGACGTGTAGAAATTCATAACCAATTGCCAAGTCAAAACATAATTGAATCTCTCCTCTTGACTAGAATCATCACCCCATTATGAGCGGAATAATGGTATTTGCTCTTAAATATGCTTCATATAATCCGATCGCACTAATCCCAGATCCAAAAAAATCTCGTCTCACCCAGTATAAGCTGCCCAAGCAATAAGGCACCTCAGGCACTGCCAAAAGTCTCGCATGATGCCACAAGCTACCAACTCGAATGTGATACCTAAGGAAAACGAACTCTAGAAGGGACTACTCAACCCACGTAACTAATTAGACCACTGAAAAGGTATTATGAACCTTCCTCAGAAAATTGGAAACAAAACACACAGAAATAGATATAGGGGACTATACTCAACATCAAACTGTTGCGGAGTACAACTCGATCCAAACAACATATCCGTGGCAGTGTGCCACCCGATCCACACACGAAATATACATAAGGAGATACTTACCGAGCTAGAATGCTCATAACCATGGAATACCCGAATATTGGCCATAAGCACGCCAGGTGCATATAGCATCCCTGAGGAGACAGATAGCGCCATATGCTACAAAACTCAAGCACAACTAAGGTGCGATATATGATCTGCATCTCTAGAGCCATCCTGCTCACATAATACCACAAACTATGCGGGATCAGTGCGAATAATTAAACCGTCTCACAACCCACATGGCACAATAGTATTACACGAAATAGCTGACGACGAAATAACATCCAACGTTCGATTACTCCCCCATAAGGAGTGCTATGCTGAAATGTACATATCCGGCCTGATATAAAGCCCATATTCATATTTAGATCCATACCATGCTTGGCTAAGTAGCCTCTGTATAGAGCCCATTTTGACTTATATCCGATTCCGATATAGAGCCCATATTAATGTTTTGTCAGTTCCTCAATCATTTTATTATCTCGAGGTTGGTCATGTGTTCTGCTTCACCCGGCCTTTTGTGGACGGTTCGTTTCTACGGGCATTTTCTGGAGGCGATTCGGGCTCAACTCTGCTGGGGGATCGACTTTGGTTCTGTAACTGAGCTATCGCTGCTTGTTGAGCCTGTAACATTTCGAAGATCACGCGCAAGTTGATCTCGTCACCTGCCGTCGTGTGTACTCTGGGCTATCGACCGGGCTCCCCCGCAAATGCTATTTTCGGGGTCAGTATGCAAGTTTTCTTCGATAGCCACGGGTGAATTAGCATCGATCGGATCAGCGACTGGAACTCCGTTGGAGTCAGCAGGGGGCACCTCGTTGTTGGGTACCACGTTGTTGTTTTTTCCATGGATGCCGGACTCAGCATTCACGTTCAAATGGGTACCACATTTTTAATCTTGCTTGAAATTAAAAGCTCAACGAACAAGTGTAAAATAGGGTGTGTTATGTAAATTTGTGCACATAACCAATGAATCACAATTCCTCGTAGTATAAAGGAGTAACTCACAGATTATTTGAGAACACGAATAAGTTCAACATCAACCAAATGACACATCCCTCAATAATAGCAGTATGGAGCCAATCATTCCGGCTCGGTGTAGAATGCACATTTTAATTGGGCCTACCTATGGACCCCCAAATCAACTCGGGTTACCCACAAATAGATAAAAATTCTTCCGAAAATCCATAATGACTGAATCATAACATATTATATCATCCGGATAGCTCCGGCCACAACTTCACAGTCCATAACCATGAAACAATCAGCTCCTGGGAACTCCCAATCTTCAAATCCATAGAACACGCGAATCACCATATTTGATTCCATCTCCACCGCCCGAATGCCTAACACTTCTCTCATACACGATCATCCCACGAGAAATACTTTAAAAGTTCTTCCGTGCCAATTGACAAAATTTGAATATCAGCAGTCTATCAACCATGTGAGTACCGCAATACTAATTTATACATCTATAAGTAAAAATACAATGCGCCTTCTGAAGTCCGCCCCTTTCTCATACAACACCATATATAGCAATTGAGAATGTTTTCGGACTTGTGCATGGATTCTACATTTTTGTGTAAGGAAGGTAAGAAGAACAATTTCAAATTCACATAAGGTATTCTCAGAGTGAGTGTTATAGTTGTGGTATTTTTGAAGGTGCTTAAGAAGAATACAATGGCTTATGGGCCTTAGGGCAGTATAGTTTTATGTTAGGATGTCTTGTGGTGAGCTTTGGGTAAAGTAGTGGTGTTCTGACAAGGAGAAATGGCAACCTGAGGATAATCCAGAAGAAACTCGGAGGAAATAGGACAAATGGGTAACATGCTGGATCAATATTGTAATAGTATGCTCGGTTCTTTTAGTTCTTATGATGAGGTGAGGCTTTACGGGTGTTTTGTGGCAATACTCTCGGATTTGGAAACTTGTGTGGCTTAGTGGAGTTATAGGGATTTAGTTCTGATAGCTTGGTTATGTGCAAATGGTTTCAAAGTATTCTTAATGGTTTCTACCATGGGTTGAACCGGATATATTCTACCGATATAGGGAACGTGTTGTGTATTGTAAATTCCTTCTGGAAGGAAGCAAGATGAGGGTTACTGAATGACCGGGTATGTAATTTGCTTGTTACCCAAAGTTGATAATGAGATTCTTGCGCTTTTCACATGATGGCAAGATAGATGTTATGTGTTGTACTGTTTTTATGTACAAAGTGGCAGTACAGTCTTGAAGAGAAGGTAACGAATGTTGGACAATTTTTAAACTTTATTGGAGTTGATAAATTTACAAAAGCTAACACATATTTTCTATGAAAACATATTTTTCGAAAGACGTGTGTGACTAATTTTTAGATATATGAATAAGTTCAAAGTTTTATCAAGATTCGATGCATTAGAACCGCAAATAACTACTCCCTCGTTATCAAATATTTTACTTCATGAATAAATTGAACTAATATTTCAACTCTTAGACCAAAAGCAGACTTACACAACTTTACTGAGACATCAAAGGAAATAGGAAGTCAGGAACTAAAGCGAAGCTAACCTTTTGCAATGGATCTCATAGGTTTCTGCTCGGTCATGCATACTATGAAAACGTTTAATAAATATAAATATTTAATTGATAGCACACATATCAAACCCGTTGCCGAAAATCTACATACTTCTTAGTTCTTAACAAAATAAGACCCCTGACTAACAGAGGCGGAACCAAGATTTGAAACATATGAGTTCGGGATTCCATATCTTTTAAAGTTAGTTGGATCTAAATTAATAATTTGTACATATTTAATGAATTTCTTAAAAAAAATATATGATTTGGACCATAGTTACTGGGTTCGGCCGAACCTATATGTTCTACACTCCCTCGGCCCCTGCTAACTAATATTCAGAGAAGACAGACGGAAAGCAATAAAAATATTGACAAGAGCTGCATCACAGATGAAATTCTACCCGTGACAATTAGAGATATAGGTGTAAGGACCTTTTCCGTCACGAAGAGTTAGGGAAGGCTGCTAGGGTATACATTTATATTGGTGAAAGGGGTTGGAGCTCAATTTAGCTTGAGAAAATTTCTTGACGCTGTATCTTATATATATATATGGTTTTAAAGAATAAAGACACCTTAAAATAAAAAAAAAGGTTTTTTGTTTTTTGCTAAAACCTAAAAAAGGTTCTAATTTCCAATTTTTTCGGTGTTCAAATAAGAAAGGATATAATACAATATCTAAATATTTTAAATCCTTAATATTAGAAAATTTTAAATTACGATTGCGTCCAGTGTGAAATCTATATTTAAAGGGTAAAATGACGAACGACATTTCACTAAGGGACTTCGTGCTTTTAATATAATATAGATAGATTTAAGAGTAATTCAATTTTATAAACAATCTACAAGTTAATTACCTATATTTTTTAACTCGATAAAATGCACACCTTTTAATTTAAAAGTTACTGTGTTTAGTCATATATTACAACGACCAAATTAAGAATTTGTTAATAATTGACGGAGTAAGAAGTTCTATTATTCCCTTATTTTAATATTCTTTTTGGAGTTTTATTTGACAACCATTTTTGGAGTGTGAGAGGTAAAAGATAGGATTTAGGGTTAAGGGTTCTTCTATAAGGAATTTCTCTATTCTTATTGTAATAACTCAACTGGTCATTTTAACTTTTAGAATCCGGTTCCCTAAAATAAAACTTTTCGTATGTGTTTTTAATGATTTATGACTTGTGGGGATGGTTGGTTCGGGGATTTAAAAGTGTTTGGGTTGAAACTGGAACACTTGGTTCCTTAAGTTGGCCTTAAAGTGCTAAATTTGACTTCGGTCAACATTTTTAGAAAATGACCCTGGAATAGAATGTTGACAATTCCAACAGCTCCGTATGGTGATTTTGGACTTAGGAGCGTGTTCGAAATTTTATTTGGAAGTCCGTAGTTAAATTAGGCTTGAAATGGCTAAAATAGGAATTTAAGTTTGAAAGTTTGACCGGGGAATTGACTTTTTAATATCGGAGTCATAATCCAGTTCTGAAAATTTTCATAGCTCCGTTATATCATTTATGACTTGTGTGCAAAATTTGAGGTCAACCGGACTTGAATTGATAGGTTTCGGTACATAATGTAGAAGTTGGAAATCTTAAGTTTCATTAAGCTTGAATTGAGGGATGATTCATGGTTTTAGCGTTGTTTGGTGTGATTTGAGGGTTTAACTAAGTTCATATGATGATTTGGGACTTGTTGGTATAATTGATTGAGGTCCCGAGGGGCTCGGGTGAATTTCGGACCACTAACGGATCACTTTTAGCCTTTGGAACACTACTGATAGCTGCTGGTATTTTGTTCTGGTATCCTTATACGTGATCGCGTAAGTTGGTTTGCGATCGCGTAGAGTAATTTAGGCAGAGGTGGATTTGTTCTATGCGATCATGTGAATGGGATTGCGATCGCGTAGGGTTAATTTAGGTAGTTGGAAATTTGTTCACTCCAATCGCGTGGATACGTCCGCGATCGCGTAGGATTGGCCAGTGTGTGTATCGTGATCGCGTGTCATTGTTTGCGATCGCGTAGGGTTAATTTAGGTAGTTGGAAATTTGTTCACTCCAATCGCGTGGATACGTCCGCGATCGCGTAGGATTGGCCAGTGTGTGTATCGTGATCGCGTGTCATTGTTTGCGATCGCGTAGGGAAAATTTGAGAAGAAGCTAGGCCACGCGTTTGTGCTACGCGATCGCGTGAAGAGGGATGCGATCGCGTTTAGTCAGAACCTGGTGCATCGTGATTGTGTGGGACTTGATGCGATCGCGTATGGTTAATGTTTGGGCAGAAAATTTGTGCTACGCGATCGCGTGAGGAAGTTCGCGATCGCGTAGAAGGAATAACTGGGCAGAGAGTTTAGGTTCTTTATAACGATTTGGAGCTCGGATTTAGGCGATTTTTCAGAGATTTTCAGAGAAAACAATGGGGTAAGTGTTCTTAACTCAATATTGGTTATATTACCCGAATCTATTACTGTTTTTATCATTTAATTGGTGAATGGAGTTGGAAAAGTTTGAAAACCCTCTTGGATAGATTTGAGGATTTGAGGGCTGAATTATTATCGGAATTTAGTGATTTTGGTATGGGTAGACTCGTGGTTGAGTGGGTGTTCATATTTCGTAACTTTCGCCTGATTCTGAGATGTGGGTCCCACGGACGAATTTTTATTTAATTTCAAAATTTTTATTGCAAATGTAGTATTTTCTTATAGAATTGATTCCTATAATATTTAGTGATTGTATCGATTATTTTTGGCTAGATTTGAGCCAGACAGAGTTGGATAATCGTGGAAAAGGCCTTATAGTAGATTAAATTAGAGCAAGACGAGGTAAGTCTCTTGTCTAATCTTGTGAGGGAAAAATTACCCCATATAGATTAAATTGAATAATTGTTGCTAATTGCGGGGGCTACGTACGCACGAGGTGACGAGAGTCCGTGCGTAGCTACTATAAATGCTAAAGTTCGGGTAGTTTAGGACTCAAAGCATGAATTACTTATGTAAATTGTATTCTTTGATTAATTAATATTAATTGATATCTATGAATATATTGTGAATTATTAGATAAAGATCTTAAAGGATGGAAATCTCATATGCTTGATTTTCTGTTTAAATCAATTAATTGTTAAAAGAAATTGTTCTCCTCTCAAATTTATCTCATAATAAATATACTCTCCTTCTGGAGGTACATAAGAAAATATCCTCCTTTCTTGTGGAGCGGACCGAATGCCTCGGCAGGATAGATGCATCTATGGATTGCGCCGCACATCCCTCGGCAATGTACACAACACTCTGGATCGGACCGTACGTCCTCAGCAGAAATCATGCTTAATAATAATAATTACACGATACTTTAATAGTTATTTCAGCTTGCGAAGCTAATTGATAAATTGAAAAATCCTTAAAATTTAATGAATTATTATTTTTGCTTGTTAAAGAATTAATTGTTATTCCTGTAAATGATATTTAATTGATAAATTAGAAATTATTTGAATTGAAGGAATTTAATTAATATATTGAGGATTGTTGCATTGGAAGGAATTTGATTATTTCCGCTGATTAAAAAAATTATTGTTAATTTTGTAAATCACGCTGATTTAAAATCCTAGTTGTATTTATATTATTATTATTGACCCATAGTGAGTGTCAAAGTTGGTCATCTCGTCTCTACCACTTCGAGATTAAGCTTGATACTTACTAGGTACACGTTGTTTACGTACTCATACTACACTTGCTGTACTTTTTGAGCAGGAACTGAGGCAAGTACTAGTGGGAGACCTATCATCTTACACCCACGTTATCCAAGGGCATAGTGGTGAGCTGTTTCTCTGATCCGTTCTGCAGCTACTAGTGTCTCTCTTTGTATTTTTCATCCTGTCTATTTTTATTTCAGACAGTATTTGAGGTCTTGTATAATCTACTAGATACTCATACACTTGTGACACCAGGTCTTGGCACACACATTGGTAGAATTTGGGTTTTATTATTTCTCTTGGTTTTAAATTTTATTAATGAATGCTTAATTTATTAAGTTGGCTTGCCTAGCCGTAATGTTGGGCACCATCACGACCTATAGGTGAAATTGGATCGTGACATTTGTTGAGACTTTTAGAAAATATGAAGAAGAGCGCAAGTGATTTAGGCTTGAAACATATGCGAAAAGCTTCCTACAAACGGTATTTTCATTCCATTGCAGTATTTTTATAGATTTTGCCCGGAAAAAAATACATAATTAAATTAAAAAGCCATTGTATTTAAATAAGAAATAAAAAGAAGTGCAATTCCAACTTCATTATTTTGGCTATACTTTTTTTTATTTAGCAAAAGATAATGGAGCTCTAATCAAAAATAAATTTACTGATTTGATCCCAAAAAATACATCATTGAAATAAATAGTCATTGCATCTAAAGAAAAATAACAAAAAATACATAAAATTGGTACTCCATTATCTTAGCTAATTTTTTTATTTGTCTAAAATGATGGAGTTCTGGCGAAATCTTTCACAAATTTCACCTGAAAAAGAAAAAAACACATAGTTCGAACAAATAGGTATGGTATATATAGAAGAAATTTCTTTTAAAAAAAGTTTTGGTAAAGCATGCATTGTATATTATGATGAAGCAAAAAAAAATACGAGTTGATTTCTCATAAAATTACTGAAATAATGAAAATTGATTAAGAAGGTCACATTACCTTGTTTTGTAACTAAAAGGTCACTCAATTTTGCCCTTTATAACTAAAAAGTCATTACATGCTTCTAAGGGATATTTATTAATTTTCTTTTCAACCCAACCATTTAACAAAATTAAAAGCACCTACTAAAATCATTTATCGATCTGCTTCATGATGATTCGTATTAACCTTTCTCTTTATTTATTGATTTATTTATAATGTGTTAGTGTTATTCTATATCGCATAGCCAAAAGTGTCAAATATACCTTTAATATTGCCGGTATATGTCACGACCCAAACCGATGGGCCGCGACAGGCACTCGGTACCTTACTCAACCGAATACCAACATAACGCATCTTTTTGTATCATGCTATATGTGATAACCTAAAATGTCATCTTTAAATTTAATAAGTAATGTTATATTCTAAGACCTCAAAAAGCGTCATTTATCATTCCTCGACTTGCGTGCGCAGTCCGTATAATTTTTCAAAAAATTTTTATGTGAAAAATAGATTAAAATGTAAAATAGAGCTTTAAAAACTCAACTGAGTTGACTTTAGTCAATATTTTGAGCAAAGGGACTCAGATAAGTGTTTTGACAATTTCGGTAGGTCCGTATCGTGATTTGGGACTTGGGCGTATGCCCGGAATCGAATTTTGAGGTCCCTAACTCGAGATATAAAATTTTGATGAAAAATTAAAAATTTGAAATCTTAATGATTTTTATGAAATTACTGATGTTGGATTTATTGACCTCGGGTCCATATTTTGGTTTCGGAGCTCGGTATAGGTCCACTGCCGAATTTGGTGAGAATCAGAGTTAATTTGACGTGATTCAGACGTCCGGTTGAAAAAATATAAGTTTTAAAGTTTTCTTGAAAATTTCTTTTGATTTGGTGTCCGATTCGTAGTTCTAGGTGTTATTTTGGCGATTTGATCACGCGAGCAAGTTCGTATGAGATTTTTGGACTTGTGTGCATATTTCGTTTAGAGCCCCAAGGGCTCGGGTGAGTTTCGGGTAGGCTACAGGATGATTTTGAACTTAAAAATCTGGTTTTCTGCAACTTCAGGCTTCTGGTATTTCCTTCATCGCGTTCGCGAATGTACTCTCGCGAACGCGAAGAGCAAACTGGGCTAGCTTAATTTTCCTTCTTCGCGAACGTGAAGCTATGGGGACTTTACCCTTCGCGAACACGACCAGCTCAACGTGAACGCGAAGCTTTAGAGGCCTGGGGGAGGGGTCAGTTGTCCTTCTACGCGAATGCAAGCACTGGCGCATGAATGCCAAGGCCATGGGGGAAAAAGCCTTCGTGAACGCAAAAGCCATGGACTGCTACTCATCGCGAACGCAACAGGCCCTTCGCGAATGCGAAGAAGGCCTGACGCCTGTGACTTAAAACAGAGCCAAAACGGGATTTTTGCCAGTTTTCACAAACCCTTAATTAGAAATCGGCTTAGGGGCGATTTCAAATGAGATTTTCACGATTTCGAACTAGGTAAGTGTTCTTTATCATATAGTGATTGTATTTCATAAATCTAAGTCTATATTCATCATTTATTTCGGATTTAGATGGAAGAAATTTGAATTTTTATAACATCTTCCAAAAACAAAATTTTAAGATTTGAAGGTCCATTTGACATAGAAATTTGATAAATTTTGTATGGTTGAACTCGTATCAGAACGGGTGTTCGGATTTCGTGAGTTTTTTCGAAATTTGAGACGTGGATCCCACTGTCAAATATTTAAATGAATTTCGGATTTTTATTCGGAAAATTAGTAAATTCATATGGAATTAATTCCTATGATTCGTATTGAGCATATCAAATTGTTTGTGAATAGATTTGAAGCTTTTGGAGACATATTTAAATGGAAAAGTTGTGGTCGAGTAATTGATTAGAATTTGCAAAGCGAGGTAAGTGTCGTGGTTAACCTTGAGTTGAGGAAATAAAATCCTTAAATTATATCTTATGTGAAATGCATGTGAACGACGTATAGGCGAGGTGACTAGTGTTTATACGTCGTCAAATTAATTGTTTGCATAATTACTTGAAAAATTATAAATTATTTTAAATCATAATTATTATAATAATTGCTTCTCTCGTAATCTTTGCCAAATATTAATTCTTGAATTCCTGCATTAATTGTTACATGCTACTTGAATTATGTGTCTTAATTGTTATTTGACGTTTAGCATATTAAATATTAAACTGCCTATTTTCTCCCTGATTTCTATAATAATTTGATATTAGACATTGTCTGTTTCATGATTAAATCATAATTTTGTATGCTTATTGTCTTATAATTTCATATTAATTGTTGCATTTATTGGGAAAATTTCTTCTATAAGAATTGGTAAATGAATATACTGGAGGAGCGGGTTGCACGCCGCAATAGAATTGATTATAATAAATATATTGGAGGATCGGGTTGCATGCCGCAACGGACTTATTAAAAGTCTATATTGGAGGATCGGGTTGCACGCCGCAACAGACTTATTAAAAGTCTATATTAGAGGATCAAGTTACACGCCGCAACAAACTTATTAAGAGTTTATATTGGAGGATCGGGTTGCACGCCGCAACAGATTTATTAAAAGTCTATATTGGAGGATCAGGTTTCACGTCGCAATAGATTTATTAAGAGTCTATATTGGAGGATCGGGTTGCACGCCGCAACAGACTTATTAAAAGTCTATATTGGAGGATCGGGTTGCATGCCGCAACGGACTTTTTAAAAGTCGACATACATATACATATTGGGGGATCAGGTTGCACGCCGTACCAGACTTGACTAAAATAAATATATTTGAGGAGCGGGTTGCATGCCGCAACAGAATCGAATGTGAATATATTGTGAGAGCTGGTTGCACGCTGCAACAGAATTAAATGTGAATATATTGTGAGAGCGGGTTGCACGCTGCAACAGAATTGATGGAAATGATAATTGGTTATGACTGCTGAGTTGGCTTCAATTATTATAAATGAGTTACCTGATTTATTTCTATTATTGTTGTTGTTACTAATATTGCGTACAAGTAGTGTAAGTGACCCGCCTTAGCCTCGTCACTACTTCGTCGAGGTTAGATTTAGCACTTACTAGTACATGGGGTCAGTTGTACTGATACTACACTTTGCACTTCTTGTGCAGATTTTGGAGTTGGTCCCAGCGACGTACCGTAGACTTGCTCGGATTTTAGCTACCAGAGGAGACTAGAGGTATAACTGCATGTCGTCCGCAGTTCTGAAGTCCCCGTCTATTTTACTTTAGCTGTGTGTTTATTTCCAGATAGCTTTATTTTATTTCAGACCTTTATTTGTATTTATTCTAGAAGCTTGTGCACTTGTGATACCAATTTTGGGATGGTATTTATACACCGTTGTATTTATGGATTATTCACTATATTTCAAACTTTGCTTCCGCATTTGTTTCTTTGAGTATTAATAATTTAAAAATTATTTAAAAATTGGTTAATATTATTCTAACGTTGGCTTGCCTCGCAAGTGAAATGTTAGGCGCCATCACAGTCCGAAGGTGGGAATTTCGGGCTGTGACAATTGGTATCAGAGCACTAGGTTACATAGTTCTCACGAGTCACGAGCAAGCTTAATAGAGTCTGAAGGATCAGTACGGAGACGTCTATACTTATCTCTCAGAGGCTATGAAGTTTAGGAACAATATCACTTCTTTCTTATTCTGTCGTGCGATTTTATTCTATCATCAATGATTGGACCTTTCTACTCTTATTCTCTCGCAGATGGTGAGAACACGTCATACCTCTACCAATGGACAGGGACCAGAACCCCCGGTGGCAACTATGGCCAGGGGTAGAGGTTGAGGCCGAGGTCGTGCTAGAGACCGAGACAGAGGCCGAGGTAGAGCTCAGTCCAGAGCTCGAGAAGCAGCACCAATTGAAGAACCTCAGGTGGACCTTCGAGAAGAGGTTCTAGTTCAGAATGTACCAGTTGAACCAGTTCAGGTCCCGGAAGGATTCATAGCCACTCCAGTGCTTCAGGACGCTCTAGTCCGATTGGTGAGTCTTATGGAGGGTGTGGCCCAGGATGGTACATTTCCAGTAGTACCAGCCGTCTCACATGCTGGGGGAGGAGCACAAACTCCCACTACTCCCGCTCCAGAGCAGATAGCTGCCCAGAATCAGGCTCCAGCAACCCCGTAAGTTGGGGTAGTTCAGCCAGTTGTTGCGGCACAGATCGGTGATAGGCCTGCCATGTCTTTTGAGGCCTTATTGAGACTGGATAAGTTTACCAAGATCTTTCCAGCTCACTTTGGTGGTACACCTTCTGAGGACCCATAAGATTGTCTTGAACGCTGCCATGAGGTGCTGCGGAATATGTGTATAGTTGACACCAATGGGGTTGATTTTGCTGTATTTCAGATGAAGGGTTCCGCCAAGAGGTGGTGGAGATATTATACATTGACACGACCAGTCGGATCGCCTGCACTTACATGGGAGCAGTTCTCTCAGCTATTTCTGGAAAAGTTTCTCCCTATCACACTAAGAGAGGAATTCCGCAAGCAATTTGAGCGTCTACAACAGGACAGTATGACTGTTACTCAGTATGATCCCGTTTTGTGGATTTGGCCCGTCATGATCTCCTTTTACTACCTACGGAGAGAGAGAGAGAGAGAGAGAGAGAGAGAGAGAGAGAGAGTAAGGAGGTTTATTGAGGGACTCACTCACCCTATCAGACTTCAGATGGCCAAGGAGACCGGACGTGAAATTTATTTTCAGGCGGCTGCTAATGTAGCAAGGAGGATTGAGATGGTTCTTGCACAGGAGATTTGGCAAGAGGTCCGATAAGAGGACTCGTCAGTTCGGTGGTTTCAGTGGTGTCTCGTCTGGAGGCAGGGGTTAATTTGGTAGGGGTCATCCTTCCAGACCATTTCATTCAGCACTTCATGTATCTCCCAGTGCTTTAGGGAGTCACGGTCCTATTATGCCTTACTCTGGGAAGCCAACATTCAGTGCACATTCAGTGCACATTCAACTCCTATTAGTGCATCACCACTCCAGAGATACCTCAGCGGTTATCCGGCCCATTTGGGTCAGCTTTAGCTTCAGCAGCCACGACATCAGGATGTGTGTTATGAGTGTAGGAACATTGGTCACATCAGGAGGTATTGCCCTAGATTGGCGAGTAATAGATCTCGGCAAGATTCTCGTGCCATCATACCGGGACCGGTTGCTTCACTACTTGTTCAGCCAGCTAGAGGTAGGGGTCATGTAGCTTGATGCAGAGGTCAGGCTATTAGAGGTGGAGGTCAGGCCATTAGAGGTGGAGGTCAGACCGTTAGAGGTGGAGGCCAGCTAGTCAGAGGCCGTCCCAGGGATGCAGTTCAGAGTGGTGGGGCTCAACCCCGATTTTATGTTTTTCCAGCTAGTCTTGAGGCCGAGTCATCTGATGTTTTGATCAGATGTATTATTCTAATTTGCCATAGAGATGCTTCAATTCTATTTGATCCAGGATCTACTTATTCCTATGTGTCCTCCTATTTTGCTTCATATTTGATTGTGCTTTGTGATTCTCTGAGTGATTCTGTGTGTGTATCTACACCGATGGGAGACTCTATTGTAGTAGATCATGTCTATCATTCGTGTGTGGTAACTATTGGTAATCTTGAGACTAGTGTAGATCTTCTACTTCTTGATATGGTAGATTTTGATATCATCTTGGGTATGGATTGGCTGTCCCCTTATCATGCTATATTGGATTGTCATGCTAAGACAGTGACCCTAGCTATGCCGGGGTTACCTCGGTTAGAGTGGAAAGGAACTCCTGGTCATTCTGCCAGCAGGGTTATTTCCTATATGAAAGCTCGGCGTATGGTAGAGAAAGGTGTCTAGCCTATTTGGCTTATATTCGCGATCCCAGTGCAGATGTTCCTTCTATGGACTCAGTACCTGTTGTTCGTGAATTTCCAGAAGTATTTCCTGCAGATTTGCCGGGGATACGACCCGACAGAGATATTGACTTCTGTATTAATTTGGCTCCGGGAACTCAGCCCATTTCTATTCCACCATACCGTATGGCCCCGCCAGAGTTGAAAGAATTGAAAGAGCAGTTACAAGACTTGCTTGATCAGGGATTCATTAGACCCAGTGTCTCGCCCTGGGGTGCACCAGTATTATTTGTAAAGAAGAAAGATAGCTCTATGCGGATGTGTATAGACTATCGGCAGTTGAACAAGGCCACTATCAAAAACAAATATCTGCTGCCAAGAATTGATGACTTATTTGATCAGCTTCAGGATGCCAAGGTATTTTTGAAGATCGATTTGAGGTCTGATTACCATCAGTTGAAGATTAGGGCATCTGATGTCCCTAAAATAACTTTTCGAACTCGGTATGGGCATTACAAATTCCTAGTGATGTCATTTTGGTTGACAAATGCCCCAACATAATTTATGGATTTGATGAATCAGGTGTTACAGCCTTATTTGGATTCTTTTGTTGTTGTATTCATTGATGATATCTTTATTTACTCCAGCAGCCGAGAGGAACATGAGCAACATCTTCAAAGTGTGCTTCACACCTTGAAGAATAATCAGTTATATGCCAAGTTTTCAAAATGTGAGTTTTGGTTAGACTCAGTTGCCTTTTTGGGGCATGTTATATCGGTAGAAGGCATTAAGGTGGATCCTAAGAAGATTGAGGCTATTCAGAATTGGCCTAGACCTACTTCAGTTACAGAGATCCGGAGTTTCCTGGGTTTAGCAGGTTATTATCGTCGGTTCGTTGAAGGGTTTTCATTTATAGCAAGCCCATTGACTAGATTGACCCAGAAATGTGTCCCATTCGGATGGTCAGACGAGTGTGAGATGAGCTTTCAGAAGCTTAAGACCGCTTTGACTACGACGCTAGTGTTGGTATTACCCATAGGTTCAGGATCGTATACGGTATATTATGACACATCTCACATTGGTCTTGGTGCAGTATTAATACAAGATGGAAGGGTGATTGCATATGCGTCGCGGCAGTTGAAAGTTCATGAGAAGAATTATCCT
>AWOL01S0050260.1:0-57712 GCA_000715115.1 Nicotiana otophora
ATTTTGACCAAATTTTCTTTCTCTCTTTCCCCAAAGTATATTCACTCTCCGGCTCTGAATTTGGTTATTGAGCCTGAACATGGTGTGTATCTATCAGTGAGGAAGTTGTGATCAAATGGAGCTCGGATGGGATTGAGGGCTAGCTCACTTGGTGAGTTTTCTGTCTTTTACAGTTGAGGTGGAGGGTTCAAACCTCATCAGTAGCTTAAAATTTTCTTCACCTTCCCGATGTAATAATTTTTTTTTTAAAAAAAGGGGACCTCGGATATTAATTTTTCATTAGTTTTTTGTTGTGTGTATTTATGTAACAATGCAGCTATGGTATAAGTTTGGTGCAAAATAAAAAAAGAATATTGAGTTTTAATCTTATGTGATTCTACATATTTTTACATTTTTTCGATAAATAAATGCAAGTCACATCAATTTTATCACAGTATACTAAAGAACTCGATCACGGCAGTCTTTCGTAATGCTAGTAAATACATGTATCGAGTTAAATGTTAAACTGGATAACTTGCTTTCCTCTTTTAATGTTTTTTTACGGCGATTGTATCAGAGACAGGTTTTCTCTCTCAATATTCTTGGTATATGATCAAATCAATTTTATCACGTTAAAAGATCAGTTTTAAATGCCAGCGGGTAGTTGATTCCTAGCCGGGAATTAAGTTTAATTAGTATAATAAAGCATATTTGTTAAAACATTTATATATTTCCTAATACGTTGTTATTAGATTAGCGATCAAATATATAAACAATGAATTTCTCAATATTTCGGCATTATCCAGCCATGTAGAGATTGTTGTAAGCATCATCAAATAATCAATTACAATCACCAATTTAGACATTTAAGCTATATTACATAAGTTTACATAAGAGATTGTTCACCGGATAGGGTAATTGTTTCAAGGCAGCCCTGTATACAAAGTAGCGACGTAGCCACATAGATTGAAGGTATACTACCCTTCATCAGAAAATTACACTAAATATATAGAAAATTATATTATGAATGTAAGTCAAAGATTATTTTAATTTGTAATAGATATATATTGAACGTTAAACATCCTTTGCAAAATTCTCGACTTCAACATTGGTACAAAGCATCCCGCATTCTTGCAAGGACCAGGGAAGGACCGCATCCCTAGGGGCGTGATGGGATAAGTTTTTACCTAACAAAATTGTAATCTTCGATTTTTCCCTTCAAATAAGTATTTACAATTCTAGGAAAGAGGGAGTTCAGAGAGTCTTGCGGAAAAGATGGATTACATATGGTTATCGTGCGATTTTGAAGCACCCTGTGGCTCTCAGTTAGTTAGGCTCTTTGAATGATTCAGTAACAGTCTAAAAACAAGAGTTGAATAGCTAACCTGGTACACTGTTGTATGGTAGATAGAGAAAGAACAACAAACGAACGAGAAAACCTAATTACAATCTTAAGTACTTTTCAACCCAACAAAAGCGATCGGCAGATCTAAAACTGTTATAGTAAAGTAGAACGAACAAAAACACATAGTATCAAAAAAGGGGCAAATCAATCAAGATTCACGGACCCAATTGTTGTCACTTCGTACACAGTAAGAATGATTGTTTTTACTTTTCCGTACGAGTACTTGGAGTTTGAATCTATGATAATTTCTGGTGGTTCAATTGAATACCATTTCTTTTAATTAGATCGAACTATATGCCATTTGTAAAAAAAAATATGTATATATAATTAGATCACACTTATTCTAGACTCGCTGACTTTAAATCTTGATTCACCTTACTTGGATAGCCGCATGCATCTTTACATGCATGTCCATTGACCTTTTATTTCTATGGGTACCTAGCTTGGAGTTTTGAATCTACGACAGTTGTTGTGGGTTCAACTAAACATCATTGTTTTTAATTAGTTCAACGTATGTGTCATATGTAAAAACAAAAAGTGTACATATGATTAGTCATTTAGATTCATTGACTTTAAATCTTGAATTCGACTTACTTGGATAACCGCGCATGCATCTTTGCATGCATGTCCATTGAACTTCTTTTTTTTTTCTTGTCGTTGTTTTGTGGAGGAAATGGTTTCAGAATCTTGTATGGAGAATAAGCAAAAGGCCGTTGCTCGCAATGATTCTTCTTCGTCATCATCCTCAACAGATGAAAATGACTTTAGACGCCCTGTACACAAGAAGTTTCACCTCTTTGGCCGTCATAAATCTCTTCACGCTGCTCTAGGTGGTGGCAAACGTACGTTTCCGAAACTTGTATTCTTGTTAGATCATGTCCATTATTTAGTGTTTAATTTAAATGGCCCCTTAAAGTTTGAGAGTACAGTCTGTTTTTCTCCTTTTTATATTATCTTGAGCTAGCAGATATGATCCTTCAAGTTTAATTTGTCAACTTAAACGCTTTTTTTGCTAAACTGACGAACATAATACCCACCTCGGCTATATACTTATAAGAAGAATTAACTCAAATAGCCGCCCACCCAACCGCTTAAACTAAAAATAGCCGATGGAGATATAATATATGCATAGTTCATGTATTATATGTGCATAATCGTGTATAATTAATGTATCGTGTTTAATTAATGTATAATCTGTTTATATGGCTAAATAAAGTAAACGGTGAATATAGCTATTTGTGTAAAGATCCCTACTTATAATGGAAAAAACAATGTGTCTTTCACGTAACTAGAGGAGATTTAAAGTGCTCAATTTTTGGAAACTTAAAGGATCATATGTGCTCCAAGTACTATAATATAAGGACGAAAATACACATGTCACCAAACTTAAGGGACCATTCGGGCTTTAAACTCTTCATTAATTGGTCACTGACTAACTAATACTGTTTTTGAAATTGAATGGGTCAGTGGCTGATATTTTACTGTGGAGGAACAAGCAGATATCAGGAGGATTGTTTGCTGGTGCCACTGTCATATGGTTTCTGTTCGAGTGGATTGGTTATCATTTGCTCACTTTTATTTGCCATTCTCTCATAGTTTCCTTGGCCATCTTGTTCTTTTGGTCCAATCTCTCCCTCTTTGTTAACAAGTTAGTTCACTTCCCTTGCCTAATTAAAACTATCACTTTGTATTATATATGCTGCTACTTTCAGTTTTTCAATTGGCTACCAATTAACGAGTTTAAGTTATATACATCATCAAAGAAAGAATTTTTTACACTATCAGGTCACCGTTACCCGTTATAGCAGGTAACCTGCCTTATTTTCAAGATTAAAAATTCATGTGGCATGCCTATTTCAATGGCACGAAGTCGGGCGTGGCAGGTCACTATGGCACGAGCCATCACGACTACGTGGAATGTTGGTTCGTGAAAACTGCCACCACCGTCATTGTCTCCGACGAAGCTGGTTGGCTGGCGGCCCTGATCATATTCAGCCACAATTGCTCAGGAGCCGGAGCCCTAGGTTGTAGCCGCTACCAAGGGTAGGGGCCGAGGCAAGGCTAGATCCCAGCCTAGAACACGTGCAGTGGAACCTACAGCTGCTCACGCTTGTGCTAGAGCAGCGTTAGTCGAGCCCTACATTTTAAGAAAGTTTACATGTAGATATTCTTGGAGTGACCTGATAGTGTAAATATTATTTATATTGACGATGTATATAACTTACGAGTCTTATGCTTAAATGTTACTGCAAAACTAAATTTCGTGGCAGGAGTTTAATAGAGTTTCCAAAGATTGAATTGCCAGAGGAACTGTGGACGCAAGTGGCTCTCCTGCTGAGGGATCAATTCACCAGTGCATTTGGTATTTTTCGGGAAGTAGCATCTGGAAATGATTTGAAGAAGTTTCTTTATGTACCAATTTCCCACACCCTGAGCTTTGTTAATTTTACCTTACTCTTGAAGTTTCATTCTATTGTGACAAGTTCATATGATTATATGTCCATCTGCAGGCAATTTTTGGCTTGTGGATTGTTTCCATTGTTGGAAGGTGGTTCAATCTTCTGACCCTTGTATACATCTGTAAGTTCTCTATACACTTTCATTTGATGTTTATGTTGGCTGTGTTTACCCGAAAAATGGATATAGTTGAATATATACGCAGTTCCGAGGATATGTGGTGTAACTTAACACAAAATGTAATGATAAATATAAATGTAAATATAGATTGCAAAGAATATGAAATAGATAAGGTTGTGAGGAACAATGAATCTTAGGATTCCACAAATAAAATCAGTCTAAGAAATCTGAAAGAACAACCCTTTACTGTAAAAGAATATAATGCTTTTATTACAATGTAAGCTTCAGAAAAACTTGTCCCTAAGAAATGATAACCAAGCCCTTTTATAGTGGAGGGATTTGGCTCCAAGCATAATAAAATAAACATTCAGTGGGAGACCCACGATAAGTCAGTTTTTCCATAATTTCTGCCAAGATTCTCTCTAGTGGGATTACAACGGCTTTTGTCTGCGAGCTCGATCTTGCTTAGAGCCCTCGATTTTGGTTTGTGCTTGATTTCGACTCGAGCTCGCGATCTTGATTTGAGCCTGATCCTGGCCCGAGCCCTCGAATTGATTCGAGGTCAATGTTGGTTGGTCTCTAGATTATCAGCATGGTAGATCTACTCTGCATCATGGTTCGATTTCCATTCGAGCTTTATAATGATATTGAACTTGACACGGATCGGCCTCCCCGGGTTCGAGATTAATTTGTTCCACCTTCGGGATCTTACTTCGATAAACCATCGTTCGAACTCGATCGGACGTGCTAAGGTTGAAATCTATTTCGACCGTATACAGATAGTCCCCTCGTTTCTCAGAAAGAATGTGACGAAAAACGATATGATTTTTTAACGGCTCGATCGGATTGTAACCTGACGTTTCCATCGGGTTCGACCATGACGCATTTGGTAGCTGTCCCGTCGATTTAGTCTTTCAAAGCATCTAATGCATGTCAGGCGGTGGTCGGCCAATTGAACTGCCATCGCTTGAACCTATAAATATCCCTTTCTTTTATCTTTTATCACTTTTACATCTTCTATCTTCCAAGTTTTCCAAGTTCTTCTTCGTACTCTCCAACTTACCAGAAAATCTGTGATTCCTTTCTGCAAAAGCCCCTCTTCAATTCTACCAAATCTTTGTCACTTTCTTCTATTCCCCACCTTTGAGTTTGAAAATGACGAAATCATCACAAACCATTCAACATCCTCAGAAAGAGAGCTTCATCTTCACAGTGTGCTGCCGATGAGACACCGGCAGAACCACGGCTTGAGGAGTGTGTTCCCGGGGCGTGTGTTCTTACTTCAGATTTTAAGGTCGATAAAGGTTCATCGGTCCCTGGCCGGTGTGAGCCGGTATCGAGGTACATGTGTTCGATAACCGAGAAGCACCTCAAACAGCTAAAGAAGGATAGCAATTGGGGTGAAAAAGAAATAATAATTCCTATCCCTGACGAAGATATCACTTCTTACGTGAAAGGGTTTTTGAATGTGTATACTTACCCTTTCACTTTAGGTCCCCTNAACCCTTTACTGTAAAAGAATATAATGCTTTTATTACAATGTAAGCTTCAGAAAAACTTGTCCCTAAGAAATGATAACCAAGCCCTTTTATAGTGGAGGGATTTGGCTCCAAGCATAATAAAATAAACATTCAGTGGGAGACCCACGATAAGTCAGTTTTTCCATAATTTCTGCCAAGATTCTCTCTAGTGGGATTACAACGGCTTTTGTCTGCGAGCTCGATCTTGCTTAGAGCCCTCGATTTTGGTTTGTGCTTGATTTCGACTCGAGCTCGCGATCTTGATTTGAGCCTGATCCTGGCCCGAGCCCTCGAATTGATTCGAGGTCAATGTTGGTTGGTCTCTAGATTATCAGCATGGTAGATCTACTCTGCATCATGGTTCGATTTNCTGATAGTGTAAATATTATTTATATTGACGATGTATATAACTTACGAGTCTTATGCTTAAATGTTACTGCAAAACTAAATTTCGTGGCAGGAGTTTAATAGAGTTTCCAAAGATTGAATTGCCAGAGGAACTGTGGACGCAAGTGGCTCTCCTGCTGAGGGATCAATTCACCAGTGCATTTGGTATTTTTCGGGAAGTAGCATCTGGAAATGATTTGAAGAAGTTTCTTTATGTACCAATTTCCCACACCCTGAGCTTTGTTAATTTTACCTTACTCTTGAAGTTTCATTCTATTGTGACAAGTTCATATGATTATATGTCCATCTGCAGGCAATTTTTGGCTTGTGGATTGTTTCCATTGTTGGAAGGTGGTTCAATCTTCTGACCCTTGTATACATCTGTAAGTTCTCTATACACTTTCATTTGATGTTTATGTTGGCTGTGTTTACCCGAAAAATGGATATAGTTGAATATATACGCAGTTCCGAGGATATGTGGTGTAACTTAACACAAAATGTAATGATAAATATAAATGTAAATATAGATTGCAAAGAATATGAAATAGATAAGGTTGTGAGGAACAATGAATCTTAGGATTCCACAAATAAAATCAGTCTAAGAAATCTGAAAGAACAACCCTTTACTGTAAAAGAATATAATGCTTTTATTACAATGTAAGCTTCAGAAAAACTTGTCCCTAAGAAATGATAACCAAGCCCTTTTATAGTGGAGGGATTTGGCTCCAAGCATAATAAAATAAACATTCAGTGGGAGACCCACGATAAGTCAGTTTTTCCATAATTTCTGCCAAGATTCTCTCTAGTGGGATTACAACGGCTTTTGTCTGCGAGCTCGATCTTGCTTAGAGCCCTCGATTTTGGTTTGTGCTTGATTTCGACTCGAGCTCGCGATCTTGATTTGAGCCTGATCCTGGCCCGAGCCCTCGAATTGATTCGAGGTCAATGTTGGTTGGTCTCTAGATTATCAGCATGGTAGATCTACTCTGCATCATGGTTCGATTTCCATTCGAGCTTTATAATGATATTGAACTTGACACGGATCGGCCTCCCCGGGTTCGAGATTAATTTGTTCCACCTTCGGGATCTTACTTCGATAAACCATCGTTCGAACTCGATCGAACGTGCTAAGGTTGAAATCTATTTCGACCGTATACAGATAGTCCCCTCGTTTCTCAGAAAGAATGTGACGAAAAACGATATGATTTTTTAACGGCTCGATCGGATTGTAACCTGACGTTTCCATCGGGTTCGACCATGACGCATTTGGTAGCTGTCCCGTCGATTTAGTCTTTCAAAGCATCTAATGCATGTCAGGCGGTGGTCGGCCAATTGAACTGCCATCGCTTGAACCTATAAATATCCCTTTCTTTTATCTTTTATCACTTTTACATCTTCTATCTTCCAAGTTTTCCAAGTTCTTCTTCGTACTCTCCAACTTACCAGAAAATCTGTGATTCCTTTCTGCAAAAGCCCCTCTTCAATTCTACCAAATCTTTGTCACTTTCTTCTATTCCCCACCTTTGAGTTTGAAAATGACGAAATCATCACAAACCATTCAACATCCTCAGAAAGAGAGCTTCATCTTCACAGTGTGCTGCCGATGAGACACCGGCAGAACCACGGCTTGAGGAGTGTGTTCCCGGGGCGTGTGTTCTTACTTCAGATTTTAAGGTCGATAAAGGTTCATCGGTCCCTGGCCGGTGTGAGCCGGTATCGAGGTACATGTGTTCGATAACCGAGAAGCACCTCAAACAGCTAAAGAAGGATAGCAATTGGGGTGAAAAAGAAATAATAATTCCTATCCCTGACGAAGATATCACTTCTTACGTGAAAGGGTTTTTGAATGTGTATACTTACCCTTTCACTTTAGGTCCCCTTGATTCCGTTATTATCGACTTCTGCCGCCAATACCAGGTAACCCTAGGCCAGGTCAATCCTTCTTTGTGGCGGATCGTTATCCTGATCCGATATTTTGTGAGCAAAATTGAGGGGATGCCATTCACCCTCGACCATCTTATCCGATTGTACCGTCCTCGACTTTTTCGAGGAGGGTTAATAAAACTTCAGCGTCGGGCTACCAAGGCTCTATTCTCGAGTATTGACGAGGACATGGACAGGGGTTGGATGGGCAGGTTCGTTCGAGTAAGGACTTCGGACCTGATTCCGATTGAAAAGATGCCCTTTCCCGAGGAGTGAAATATGAAACGTAAGTGTGATCTCATTGTTAGTTCTACTTTGTTATTTCATTTATTCTCTCATCGACACACCTTTTTTTGTGATGTAGCGGTTCCCTGGATGCCCGGAACAGTTCCCGATCTCAAGAACTGGGTACGAGCCCTTGTTTCGACCTCCACATATGTCGAACGCTCATGGCGTGATTTGTCAAAGGGCTGGTGGGAGGCCAAAAATCACGGTAAGCTTATTTCTCGTACTCTTTGATGATGATCCGAACGAGGTGGTTTTCAAAATATTTTATTAAGGTTTCCCATATGCAGGTTTGGGTAAAGACGCGGTTTTGAGGCCTTTGTCTAATGAGGAGGAAATTTCGGCCTCTGTCCCAAAGCCGGTGAAGGAGAATAAAAGGAAAAGAGCCTCCGTTCCCGAAGATCCAAAACCGAAGAAGAGGATGGCTCATAAGCCGAACAAGAATATCATTCTTTTGACCGTGGAATCCGTTCTGCGCCTAAGGGATGAAGAAGAAGAAGAAAACGATGAGTCCGCGTTGGCAGTCCGGATGAAAAGAACCACCGATGCCTCATCGGCGGCTGGATCGATGAAGCTCCATGAGGCTCCGCCTCGAACTGAGGATATACCGGAGAAAGATTCGGGTAGAGTTCCCGAACTATCAGATATCGAGGACGCATCTCATCGGAGTCAACAGGCAAGGGATACGACCGAAGAGGCCCTCGAACCCCTTCGAACTGAGGAGAATGCTCCAGGCAATTTATTTGGGGCAGCAGCCGAGGATTCGCCTACCTTTCCCACTTTTTCCGCAGGGGTGATTCGGGAAGCTCAAGCTCTAGGAGCTCTCGATCTAGACAGGCCTCACGATGAAGAAGATCCCTTTCGTGACCTGTTTACCGGCATTGAGGATGTTGCCGGTGCTGGTGATAAACCGGATCTTTTTCTCGGATTGCGGCAAGCTCTGAATCAGGCGAGATTTTAACATTATTCTATCAGTATTATCTGTATGTTCATTTTTCGTTAACTTCGCTTCTTGTTTGTTTGTAGGCAGCAGCAGTTCATCGAGAATAACGTTTTCGATCCCAAAATGAGCTACATCGATACGAGGCCGACCTACAACGGGCTACTGACGAGAGGAACTCCCTTAGACTTTCCTTAGAGCAGAGAGAAGAGAAAATGAAAGATCTCCGAGCTGAGCTGGCCAGGGCTTATCGAGATCAGACCGATTTGTCTGAGCAGGTAATGATGCTTTTAAAAGCCTATGGGCTTGATACTGGAACGATAGCTAACATTTCGGTCTCACAACTGTAGCAAAAAATCGAGATGATCGGGAAGCTTCGTAAGGAGGTCGACGTAATAAGAACGGAGTCTTTGCAGTGGAAAGAAGGTATGGACCGCTTTGCTGCAGAAATAGAGACTACTCGAGCCCAGTTATCATCATCCGAAGCCCAACTTCAGAAAATGAAGGAAAAAGGCCTAGTTCAAGCAAGAAGAATTGAGTATCTTGAGGCTCGGTTGGCCTCTGTACTTGCCAAGGCCGAATCTGATGCCGAAAAGGCAAAGGCCGATGCGGATGCGCTCATGGTCGTCTATCGGGCCGATGCTGAAGCTGCCCAAGTCCAGGCAAGAGAGGCAGCCGAGTCCGCCGATACTCGAGCATATTGGGTCGCCGAACTTGCTAAGTGCCGATTCCGAAGGAAAACTCTCGAGGAGATCCATGCTCGTGGTTTCGATCTCGCTGAAGAGATAAAAAGGGCCAAAAGACTCGAAACCGATGCTAAAGCTCTGATTTCTGATTGTGATGATGATGACGATGGGAGCAAGAGCGGATCCGAAAATGGGGGGGGGAGGGGAGGGGGGAGCCTGATAAAGAAGAGACCGCTCTTGACCGAGAACTTTAGTTCTTAATTTTCACATTATAATCACCCATACAGATAAATTTGTATATAGTTTTTTGCCGACTTGCTGCTATTTTTTGTTTCCTGTCTTGTGAGGATTTTAATCACGCCTCAAGAATATTTTCACAATGATAACTTAATCAAATTCGGACTTCATAGCCTCTGTAACTGAGCGAGCACTTACTCAAACTTGGAGCAATGTAGCCCTAAGGCTTATTAGTTGAGTCAATGATTCGATCTTTGAAACAATATAGCCCGTAGGCGTAATGGTTGAGTGAGTGCTTGCTCGAACTCGAAATAAAAGTAGCCCGTAGCCTTAGTAGTCGAGTGAATGATTCCAACTCAAAGCAATGTAGCCCGTAGGCATAATGATCGAGTGAGCGTTTGCATGAACTCGAAATAAAAGTAGCCCATAGGCTTGGTCGAGTGAATGATTCAAACTCGAAGTAATGTAGCCCGTAGGCATAATGATCGAGCGAGTATTTGCTCGAACTCGAAATAAAAATAGCCCGTAGGCTTGGTCGAGTGAATGATTCCAACTCGAAGTAATGTAGCCCGTAGGCATAATGGTCGAGTGAGTGTTTGCTCGAACTCGAAATAAAAAGCCCGTAGGCTTGGTCGAGTGAATGATTCGAACTCGAAGTAATGTAGCCCGTAGGCGTAATGGTCGAGTGAGTGTTTGCACTAACTCGAAATAAAAATAGCCCATAGGCTTGGTCGAGTGAATGATTCGAACTCGAAGTAATGTAGCCCGTAGGCATAATGGTCGAGTGAATGTTTGCTCGAACAAGAAATAAAAATAGTCCGTAGGCTTGGTCGAGTGAATGATTCCAACTCGAAGTAATGTAGCCCGTAAGCGTAATGATTGAGTGAGCGTTTGCTCGAACGCGAAACAAAAGTAGCCCGTAGGCTTAGCCGAGTTTATCTTAATTTAGATTGTATAATAAATCTCAAAATAGAGGAAATTTCCTTGGATATAAGATGCCGATAAGGAAGATAACTTTCTTCGCATGTTATTACACGCCTGGGTTCGGGCCAATCTATATGAGCATGGTTCGCTTCGACCATTTGGCTCTTATAATTTTTCGTATTGGAACCCTTGTTGTTGTGAAATGACTCTCTTGCGAGGCCTCGGATATTGTTGTAAATTCTGCATGATCAATGGTTGCCTCATTAAAAGTCTTCCCAAAAAACCCATTTGGGATAAAACCGGTCTAAGGGAAAAAAGAGTGCAACGCGTGCTTTCAAGCGAGAGATCCATCTTAGCCCTTGTTCGGACTTCTGCAGGGGTCAGTTTCGAAATATAAACGAATACGGAAAGGTCGTACCTTAGCAGTAGTACCGTTTTAGATGTGATACATTCCAGCTGCTTGATAGTTGTTTGCCGTTTATAATGCCGAGCTTGTACGATCCCTTTCCGATGTTCTCGAGCACCTGATATGGTCCTTCCCAATTTGGTCCTAATTTTCCTTCGCTCGGATTTCGGGTATTGAGGGTAATTTTTCTTAACACTAAGTCTCCAGGCTTGAAATGGCAGAGCTTGGTTCTTCGATTATAATATCTTTCGATTCGTTGCTTTTGGGCGGCCAATTGGACGAGAGCAGCTTCTCTTCTTTCGTCCGATAGTTCGAGGCTAACATTCATAGCCTCGTTGTTTGATTCTTCCATCGCGAATCAAAATCTGGCACTGGGTTCACCAACTTCGACTGGTATCAATGCTTCAGACCCATATACTAAGGAGAATGGGGTCGCCCCCGTATTGGATTTTGACGTCGTCCGATATGCCCAAAGGACTTCGGGCAGGATTGCTCTCTATTTCCCTTTAGCGTCGTTTAACCTCTTCTTTAAGTTTTGAATGACAGTTTTGTTCGTTGATTCGGCCTCTCCGTTTTCAGTGGGGTAGTATGGTGTTGATAGTATCCTCCTTATTTTGTGGTCTTCGAGGAATCTTGTTACTTTGCTGCCAACGAATTGTTTTCCATTGTCACACACTATTTCTGCGGGTATCCCGAATCGGCATATGATATGATTCCAAATAAAGTCTATAACTTCTTTCTCTCTTATTTTCTCGAACGCCTGCGCTTCAACCTATTTAGAAAAATAGTCAGTCATAAATAAAATGAATTTGACTTTACCTGGGGTCGATGGCAGAGGACCGACGATATCCATTCCCCACTTCATGAACGGCCATGGGGATAGGACTGAGTGGAGTTGCTCTTCGGGTTGGTGGATCATCGGCGCAAACCTTTGACATTTGTCACATTTACGAACAAATACCTTCGCATCTTTGCCCATATCGATCCAATAATACCCTGCTCTGATTAATTTTCGAACTAGTGTATCGGCTCCAGAGTGATTCCCGCAAGTACCTTCATGCACTTCCCGTAGGATATAATCGGTATCTCCCGGACCTAAGTATACTGCCAACGGTCCATCGAATGTTCTTCGGTACAGCGTTCCGTCCGAAGCCAACGTGAATCGAGCAGCCTTAGTCCGTAGTGTTCTGGAATCTTTAGGGTCCGGTGGGAGTTTTCCGCTCTTCAAGTATTCAATATACTTGTTTCTCTAATCCCAGGTTAAGCATGTAGAATTTATTTCGGCGTGACCTTCTTCGATTACCGATCTCGAAAGTTGAACAACATTCCCCGAGCCCGAGTCATCTACCTCGACCGACGATCCCAGATTCGCAAGTGCATCGGCCTCATTATTCTGTTCCTGCAGTACGCGCCGTAAAATCCATTGTTTGAAATGGTGCAAAGTGACAAGCAGTTTATCTAAATACCTTTGCATCCTACCTTCTCGAACTTCGAAAGTTTTGTTTACTTGACTCACCACCAGCAAGGAGTCACAATTGGCTTCAATGACTTCCGTTCCCAAGTTTTTAGCTAGCTCGAGACCTGCAATCATGGCTTCATACTCGGCCTCGTTGTTAGTCAACCTGATAGTTTTAATAGATTGCCTAATAGTATTACCCGTGGGTGGTTTCAAAACTATGCCCAGCCTGCACCCTTTCACGTTCTAAGTCCCCTCCGTAAAAAGGATCCATACCCTGAGGATGTACCTAATTTCAACAAAAGTTCTTTTTCGACTTCGGGTACGAGGGTTGGCGTGAAATCGGCCACAAAGTCTGCTAAAATTTGAGACTTGATGGCCGTACGGGGTTGATATTCGATATCGTACCCACTCAGTTCGACGACCCATTTGGCCAGTCGGCCTGATAGCTCGAGTTTGTGCAAAATATTATGAAGCGGGTAAGTGGTTAACACACATATGGGATGACATTGAAAGTACGACCTTAACTTCCTTGAGGCGCTTATTAGTGCAAGTGCCAATTTTTCTAGGAGCGGATATCTAGTTTCCGCTTCTCCTAAGGTTCGACTCGTATAATAAATGGGGAATTGCGTACCTTGCTCTTCTCGAACTAGGACACCGCTTACGGCGACTTCCGATGCTGCCAAGTACAAACAAAGTTTTTCGTCTGTTTTTGGAGTGTGAAGTAGTGGTGGGCTTGATAGATATCGGTTTAGTTCCTCTAATGCTTGTTGGCACTCCGGGGTCCAAGCAAAATCGTTCTTCTTTTTGAGTAGAGAGAAAAATTTGTGACTTCGATCTGATGATCTTGAAATGAATCAGCCTAAGGCTGCAATCCGTCCCGTTGGCCTTTGTACAGCTTTCACGTTGTCCATGATGGTGATGTCTTCGATGGCCTTGATTTTCTTGGGGTTAATCTCGATTCCCTGATTTGACACCATGAAGCCGAGGAACTTGCCCGACCCGACCCTGAAAGCACATTTTGCGGGGTTGAGCTTCATGTTGTATTTCCTCAAAATCTCAAACGTTTCCTGCAAATAGGTCAAATGGTCCTCTGCGCGCAGGGATTTAATTAGCATGTCATCAATATAAACTTCCATTGATTTTCCCATTTGTTCTTCGAACATTTTATTTACTAGGCGTTGGTAAGTAGCCCTTGCAATTTTTAGCCCGAAGGGCATCACATTATAACAATACGTTCCATATTTGGTGACAAACAAAGTCTTTTCCTGGTCCTCCGGGTTCATCTAGATTTGATTATACCCGGAATAGGGATCGAGAAAAGTGAGGATCTCGTGGCCGGCCGTGGAAGCAATCATGCGATCGATATTGGGCAGCGGAAAAGAATCTTTGGGGCATGCTTTGTTCAAATCCTTATAGTCCAGACACATTCTAAGTTTGTTCCCTTTTTTAGGGACTACAACTATATTGGCTAGCCATTCGGGATATTTCACCTCCCGAATTGACCCTACTTTGAGAAGCTTGGTTACCTCGTCCTTTATGAATGTGTGCTTTCTCTCGGACTGGGGTCTTCTCTTTTGCTTCACCGGTCTGAACCTGGGGTCCAAATTTAGCTGATGCGTCGTTATGTCCGGCAGGATACCTGTTATATCTAAATGGGACCAGGCAAAACAATCAATGTTATTGATAAGAAATCAAACGAGTTTTTTCCTGAGTTCGGGGCTCAACCCCGTTCCCAAGTATACCTTTCGCTCGGGCAGTGCTCGATTAATGTGACTTGCTCTAGCTCATCAATTATTGATTTGGTGGCGTCGGAGTCATCGGGAATCATGAAAGATCGAGGGACCCTTTGATCATCATCCTTTTCGATTTTCTAGCTGTCTGGCTGGGTTGAAGCCGATGTCTATGATTGCTATTTGGTGTCCTGTTCTCCTTTCGGGCCTGATCCTTTTATCGACGAAAGTGAGGATGTTGGTTTAGTTTCGTCGACGGCGAACATTTCCTTTGCGGCTGGTTGTTCTTCGTACACCATTTTGACACCTCTCGATGTCGGGAATTTGAGGACCTGGTGTAGGGTCGAAGGTACAACTCTCATGTTGTGGATCCATGGCCTTCCGAAAAGGGCGTTGTATCTCATATCGCCTTCGATCACGTGAAACTTTGTTTCCTGGATGGTTCCGGCCACGTTTATTGGTAGGATTATCTCACCTTTGGTGGTTTCACATGCCATNTCCGGCCACGTTTATTGGTAGGATTATCTCGCCTTTGGTGGTTTCACATGCCATATTGAACCCGTTTAGAACTAGAGTTGCGGGTACGATCTGATCCTGTAGGCCGAGCTGCTCTACTACCTTCAATCGGATGATGTTGGCCGAGCTACCTGGATCGATTAACACGCGCTTAATTTTAGTTTTATTCATGAGTACAGATATTACCAGTGCATCGTTGTGAGGTTGGACAACCCCTTCTGTGTCTTCATCATCAAAGGACAAAGTCCACATGGGTGCGTAATCTTGAGTCCGAGATCGCTTTTCCCTCACCATCGATGTTTTAGTGCGTTTAAGCACTGGTCCTTGAGGGGTATCGAAGCCGCCGATGATCATGTGGATGATGTGTTGTGGTTCTTCTTGCTCGTTTTGCTTGCTGAAATCCCTGTTTCTAAAATGGTTCTTTGCTCTATCACTCAGAAATTCCCGAATGTGCCTTTGTTAAATAAGCGAGCTATTTCCTCTCTTAGTTGTTTGCAATCTTCCGTTCTATGGCCATGGGTACCATGATATTCGCACGTTTGATTGGGATTTCTTCGGGCAGGATCGGTCTGCATGGGTCGAGGCCATTTAGTGTCTTCGATGCATCCGATGGCTGATACGATAGCGGATGCACCAATGCTGAAGTTGTATTCCGATAATCGAGGTGCTTCTATAGGATCAGTATATTTATCGAAGCCGCTCTTACTCATAAGCCCCCGAGAATTTTGTCCTCGATCAATCCTTCGATTGTTTCGAACTGCACCGCATGCTGAACCGTTGTTCACCCGATCTGCGACGTATGGTCGATATCGGTCTCTGTTCGACCTTTGTTCTCTGTTGATCTCCTTTTGGTTTTTAGTAACTGTCCTGTTCTGATGAACGGGTCCGTACGGAGCCCCCAACTGATCATCCTCGACCCTAATATTCGATTGATATCGGTTGTGTACATTTTCCCAGGTTATCGCCGGATACTCGATCAAATTTTATTTCAGCCGATGTGATGCTGTCGAATTTAGCTTGTTCAACCCTTGGGTGAAAGCTTGTACGGCCCAATCGTCTGTGACCGGGGGTAATTCCATGCGTTCCATTCGAAATCGTGATACGAATTCCCTCAGCATTTCATTCTCCCTTTGCTTTACTTTGAAGAGGTCTGATTTCCTTGTTGCAACCTTTATGGCACCGGCATGTGCTTTTACGAACGAATCTGCTAACATGGCAAAAGAATCGATGGAATTCAGTGGTAAATTGTGGTACCAGATCATTGCTCCCTTCGAGATGGTCTCCCCAAACTTTTTCAACAACACAGATTCGATCTCATCGTCCTCTAAATCGTTGCCTTTTATGGCACATGTGTAAGAGGTAACATGTTCGTTAGGATCGGTCGTACCGTTATATTTGGGAATTTCGGGCATACGGAATTTTTTGGGGATTGACTTCGGTGCCGCACTCGATGGAAAAGGCTTTTGCATGAATTTTTTCGAATCAAGGCCCTTTATCATTGGTGGAGCCCCCGGGATTTGATTGATCCTGGCATTGTACGTTTCCGCCCTCTTGTCGTTGGCTTCGACTCGTTTTGTGAGTTCCTCGAGCAATTTAGTAATTCCGGGAGTAGTCCCCCATTCTTGTTCGTTAGATTTCACTATGGCGAGCTCTGTTCTGGGGGTGACTTCTCGAAGTGGATTGGAATCCGGCCCGCTTTGTGCGTGAGTTTAGCTCTGTAGATGAGCTATCGCTACTTTTTGGGCTTGTAGCATCTCGAAGATCATACGTAAGCTGGCCCCGATTTCTCCCGCATTTTGGGTGTCTCGGGCTACGGATCGAGCACCGCCCTGAATGCTTTTTTCCGGCTCGGAACGCTGATTCGCCTCCAAAGCTATTTGTGAATTGACATCCAATGGTATTTCGGCTCGAATTTCGGGTACTTCGATTCGAGCCTCAGTGCCATTGTCAATTGGCCTTCCGGTCACGGGTGCCAAGTTGTTGGTTTCATCTTGAAGGCCGGCTTCGCTATCGATCGGTGAAGCCATTTGATTGGTGGTTATTCGTAGCTGATCGAAATTCAAGATATTTTCGGAAATAAGCGCAAAGCACAACGACGTGTTTTTTCAGATTTGTATCAAATAACCACTGTTATCCTCGGCCCCACGGTGGGCGCCAAACTGTTTACCCGAAAAATGAATATAGTTGAATTTATACGCAGTTCCGAGGATATGTGGTATAACTTAACACAAAATGTAATGATAAATATGAATGTAAATATAGATTGTAGAGAATATGAAATAGATAAGGTTGTCAGGAATAATGAATCTTAGTATTCCATAAATAGAATCAGTCTAAGAAATCTGAAAGAACAACCCTTTTACTGTAAAAGAATATAGTGCTTTTATTACAATGTAAGCTTCAGAAAAACTTGTCCCTAAGAAATGGTAACCAAGCCCTTTTATAGTGGAGGGATTTGGCTCCAAGCATAATAAAATAAACATTCAGTTAGAGACTCATGATAAGTCAGCTTTTTCATAATTTCTGTTAAGATTCTCTCTAGTGGGATTGCAACGGTTTTGTCTGCGAGCTCGATCTTGCTTAGAGCCCTCGATTTTGGTTTGAGCTTGATTTCGACTCGAGCTCGCGATCTTGATTTGAGCCCGATCCTGGCCCGAGCCCTCAAATTGATTCGAGGTCAATGTTGGTTAGTCTCTAGATTATCAGCATGACAGATCTACTCTGCATCATGGTTCGATTTCCATTCGAGCTTGATAATGATATTGAACTTGACACGGATTGGCCTCCCCGGGTTCGAGATTAATTTGTTCCACCTTCGGAATCTTACTTCGATAGACCATCGTTCGAACTCGATCGGACGTGCTAAGGCCTAAATCTATTTCGACCGTATACAGGCTGTAGAAGCCTAACTTATGAAATTCTTCACTGATACGTGGAAATGCAGTGGTTTGGTCATTGTAAAGGGCAGCCCAGTGCACTAAGCTCCCGCTATGCGCGGGGTCCGAAAAAGTACCGCAGCACAAGAGTCTATAGTATGCAGCCTTACCCTGCATTTCTGTAAGAGATTGTTTCCACGGCTTGAACCCGTGACCTCCTGATCACATGGCAACAACTTTACCGGTTACACCAAGATTCCCATCC
The DNA here is from genome assembly GCA_000715115.1 of Nicotiana otophora. Lineage (NCBI taxonomy): Eukaryota > Viridiplantae > Streptophyta > Magnoliopsida > Solanales > Solanaceae > Nicotiana > Nicotiana otophora. The sequence continues at coordinate 18,116 of AWOL01S0050260.1, forward strand.
AGAAATGCTCCCCTTCATTGTATTACCTGTTTTTCTTATCTTTCAATATGGGCATGTGCATGTGGAGTTTTTACTTACACTATTTTTTACACTATCAAGTCACCAAAAAAATAAGTACATGTAGCCGTCCCATAATAAGTGAGATTATAAGGCAGGTAACTTGCTATAATAGGTTAAAATACACATGTCACTTTATATTTTTTTTAAGAAGGTATTTTTTTTTTTCAAAGTTGAAATGTTTAGCCAAGCTTTTAGAAAGAAAAAAAAAGTATTTTTGAGTATAAGCAGATAGTTTCTCCCCAAAAACACTATTCTGAAAAACACTTTTGAGAAAAATACACTTAGAAACACTATTTAAAAGAACCAAACACTAATTGCTGCTCAGAAGTGCCTTTCAAATTAATTAGCCAAACAAAAACTGCTTCTCACCAAAAGTATTTTTGAGAAAAGCACTTTTGAAAAAAAAACACTTCACAAAATAAGCTGATTTTAGAAGTTTGGCTAACCAGGCTATAAAACCATTTGCTGAAAGCATTTTTATCGCTCTGTATTCCAATCTATAATTATCCTTAAAAGTTCCTCTCTAAGAGTAGTAATCTTTCGCAATTTTAGTATTTCTAATGATAGATAACAGATTCAACTGTCATCTCACATTAGCCAGTTGAAATCATCTCTGCAATTTTTACATCATTTGTCAATAGTGATTTACCAAGATAACCAATTGTTCATTTTTTGGACAGTAATTGTCATGCTGTTGACTGTACCGTTTTTCTATGAGAAGTATGATGATCAACTAGATGCCTATGGAGAAATGGCAATAAAAGAGCTCAGAAGACAATACAGTCAATTGGATGAGAAAGTTCTTCAGAAACTACCAATTCCTTTCCTTAAAGACATTAAACAGGACTGATGAAACTCTTCTCTCAGACAGATATTGCTTCAGTTCAAGAGTACATGCAGCCTTCAACTTATTTTTGTATTGGGGAGAGGTGATGAGGCAAGACATGGCGCGACTTCAGCTTTCCGAGGACATGGCCATTGATATTAAGGTGTGGAGGTCGAGCATTAGGGTTGAAAGTTAGGAGATAGTTGAGCGTTTTTCTACTTCGTACTGGGAGTCCGATAGTGTTGTTTTAGACTGCTAGTGGTTCGTGTTATGTTCATACTATTTTCCGTCTTCATAGTACCATGCCATTGTTACTGGTTATTGTTATTGCTTTTTCCATATATTTTCTGGTTCTTACGATGCTGGTATTATCTTTCTGGTCTCTGTTGTTATTACTGATCTAGTATCTCCTTTCGTATTCTTGAGCCGATGGTCTATCGGAAACAACCCCTCTACTCCTCCGGGGTAAGGTCTGCGTACACACTACTCTCTCCAAACACCGCTTGTGAAATTTTACTGGGTTGTTGTTGTTGTTGTTGTAAGCAGTCCTAAATGTTATAACACTGAGTATCATCTTGCAATATTGGCTAATTTATCCACCCGTTCTGTTCCTTTCTTTTACACGTTTGTTGGTTGAGTTTCACTTCTATACACTGATAGAGTAAAAAAGTTGTTACACTAACATATTCGACTGTTGGCAATTTCCACGAGAACAACAATATTTGATATAATATGCAGTAGTCAGCAACTAAATGCATGAAACAGATCAAAGGTGACCAACCAAAATAAGCAGAGTAGAACTGCAAGTCAAAATGAAATGGCATACAGGAAATTGGGATTGAATAATTGGAGGAACTAACAAAAATCTCTTAATTCACATAAAAAAATTCAGAACAAACAAGAAAGAACCTTCAAAATGAATGTTCGGTTGCTAGACAAGCTCGATGTATGCCATTGGTGCATTGTCTCCTCGCCTTGGTAGAGTTCTTATTATCCTAGTGTATCCTCCGTTCCTCTCCCCATATCTTTCTGGGACTTCAGCAAACAACGCGTGCACTATCTGCTTCTCATAGATGAATCCAAGGGCTTGCCTTCTCTTATGAAGAGAGCCATCCTTTGCCATTGTGATCATTTTGTCAACATATTTTCTAACTGCCCTGGCCCTCGCTTTAGTGGTCTTTATACGCCCGTGCTTGAGGAGCTGAGTCGTGAGACCTCTCAAAAGTGCCCGACGCTGGTCAGGAGGTCTATTCAGTTTGGGTACCTTCCTTCCGTGTCTCATGGCAAAAACTCGGCCGCCATTATCAATCATGGTGAATGAATGCTCAAAACTTGTTGAATCTACAATATAAATTTAAAGTCTGCTAATGATTGAGCAATACAACTTTAAGTCCAAGAATTGAAATAGTAGAATCAACTTTGTTTTATTAAAGTAAGAACAGAATCAACATAATAAGCAATTTTCCAAGTTCAACTGTAACCAGAATTTTCTCTATACATTCACATTATCTTAATTTTACAAATGAGTGCTGAGACATTTTCTAACCTCAGACATCTTTTGCTGGATCTCAACATGATGTCCACCTAGTCTCAATATATTGTATTATCAGTTAGCTCAAACCACCCTCTTCTATAATATTCCCAATTATCACAAGATCCACTATTTGCAGACAATTAGTAGCACAGTTGGAATTGATACAACAGACATACATCACACCCTATGCAAATTTGATCAAAGATCCTAAAACAAAAAATTAATTAAATCAACATTACAAGGAAAGGCACAAACATGCTGCAATTTCCACAGGGAAAAGGCGTTCACGGACTTCTTGACAAAATAGGGCATGGTCTAGACCAACTAAAAAGCACCTAGACGTCAAAATTGGCTGGGAGACAGGGAGTGGGGATAAACGAAAATAGTAATAGCAGTAGACAAGAGAGCTAGGTGTGAACTTTGAAAAGGAAACAACCGTAGTCTTGTCCACTTCCATCTTAAGCGAAGTTCTATCATCAAGATTTCTATAACAATGGTGGTCAGCTAGCGCACATCTCAACAAATCCACTGATACCTACTACCTCCCACCAACATAGGTACCAACCGGTTCATAGTTTTATCATCCTTACCTAACTCAAAATCCATAAAACATTTTTACCAATGTTACACTACCTAGTTCATAGATGTTATACATAAATTCCACATTTGAATTGTTTTATACTTAAAACACCCCCTTTCCCAGAATCATCTAGATTAACATTTCGCAAGAACAAGAACTCGAGCAGTAGAAATACATTATCAGCTGAACTACAAGATAAGAGGCTAATCAGGAGTTCTCTTATCAATATCACGCAATTATTATGAAAAACAAAATGATAATTAAAATTTAAAACCACCTTTTATGCAAATTAGTACCATTCCATAGCTCGAATGCACAAAGAGGGTGCTTTCCAACTCCACACAAAATGAAAAGATGCAAACTTTGGGGCATTTACACGCCATAAAAGAAGATAGATTGAGGTTCTTACACGAAAAATATACAAACTTTTGTGCATTCACATGCCACGGGAACAAACAAACAGACAATGCCGCAATTTATTGATTGCCACTAGAATAAAACTCAAAAAAATTATAGTAAAGGGTAAAAATGGGACTTAAAAACTTGGATACATATCTGAATAGTTGTGATAAACAACGCACCTGGAGAAGAAAGGGACAAGAGTGGATGGAGGGGAGTAAGACCGACAAAGGAGTGAAGAAGTCTAGAACTGGACTTGGGCTTGCAAATCCTGAGACGAGAAGGGGATGGCCCACAAGAGAATCGAAGTGAAGAGTTCGAAATTGGTTGAATTGAAGGGAGTGAAGATTTCAGACAAGACATGCTCCAAGTCGTAGAAGCTGAAGCCATATCCGAGGTTTGCTTTCTTGGAAACTGGTTATGTGAGTTGTGAGGTGAGTTTATCTGAATAGATAAGTGAATTTTGCTGCCTATTTTTTTCTTCTGCCCCTATAACTTTTGCTTCTCTCATTTTTGACTTGATTGCATTTTCTTTTTCTTCCTTTTTTTGAATGGATGCGGATGCGGATGCGGATGCGGATGTAAAGTTATTTACACCGACAATTTGTTATTTTTTACTGTAAAAAAGTATTTCAAAATATATTTTTCTCAATAGTGCTTTCAAAAAAATGATTCTGGAAAGAAAAAATATATTTTTTCCTTCCAAAAGATTGGCCAAATAGGCTATAAATCATTACGTCAGATGGATGGTTTTCCACACCATTGTTGCAATCTGATTTGGTTGCTTGGATTATTATTATTTCAATGGAGCTGTCAAAACGGGCTAGCCTAGCCCGACCCAGCCCAAGCCTCGTAGGCTTTTAAATTTGGTGAGCTAGGGTGGGTCGGGCCGCCATTTAAATGGGCCTTAAATGGCTAGCCCAACCCAACCCTAAGAGGGTCGCGGCTAGGGCGGACCGGCCCTTCAATTTTTTGAGAAAAAATATTTCTTCAAATATTTAAATATTTCTTCGTGACATAGTGTCCTAATCGTATGTGTACACGTGGAAAAAGATGTCACACGTGGAACCTTACCGAGCTGATAAAGCATGACACGTGGAACGATGGTGAAGTGACAACTCGTTTACTCAATTAGTGAAATTAAGAATGCAAGAAGATACGGATCAAACACCCACGAGATAGTAAAGAACAGATTATTAAGCCTAAACAATTGTCAAAGAAGAGACATGAACGGAATGAATCAAGGCCAAAAAAGAGGAAAGATTCATGAACCAATAATAAATAAGGAAAAGGAATCAGAATCGTTATAAGACATTTATAGCTACGAATGCGTCAGTTATGGTTATCAACAATAACGAGCAATCAATACCATTAATGCTCATAATGAATTTGTCATAAATAGAAAAAACGTTATGATTAGACATTCCTATATAAGGATAGAGAATCTCGCTTGTAAGGACAAGTTCCAAGCATTACTGAAATATACTTACAATTTCTTGCTTTACCAAAGCCTTCTACTTAATTTGAGGGATCAACTGTCATTCCTTATTTCTTTTTGCTAATTTATATTGTTATTTTTATTTCTCTCTTTTCAAACGGATTGATGGGGAAGTAAAGTATCATTTGGTTATCAGTAACCCGATTTCTTCTAAATATAGGCTTTGACTGAAAATCCTATTTTTTGGGTTAAACAAATTGGTTCCGTTATCGGGAACCTGATAATATTTTTACTTTCCAAATTCTTCTTTCTCACAACCAATTATGTCAACTAGTAAAGACAATAACTAACTTAAACCACAAGAGGGAACATCACCACATCACTCTCCAACAGAATCCCCTCGACAGTCCCGTGAAGGATCACCTGAGAGATTCACATCGCACGCTAATGATCAACAAAGGGATGAACAAACGTAGAATAAGATGTTTTAAAGCAATTTTGGAGAAACACTCACGAAAGGGGCATTAACATGGTATTCTCTTTTACTTGAAAACTCTATTGATTCTTTTGCTGAGCTTGCAGATTCATTCATAAAAGCACATTCGGGAGCTCAGAAGGTTGCAAAAAGGATGGAAGACATTTTTAAGGTAAAATAAGTAGACACAAAATTACTTAGGGAATTTGTGGATAGATTCCAACGAGAAAGGATGATGCTACCACGAGTACCTGATAATTGGGCAGCTAAGGCGTTCACGAGCAATTTAAACGAGAAAAGTTCAGAAGCTATGAAGCGATTGAAGGAAAGTTTGCGAGAGCTTCCTGCTACAATATGGAATGATGTGTATAGCAGGTACAACACTAAGCTGAGGATAGAAGAAGATATGACTGTTACACAGCCAAGGGTTGATGAAAGTGCAAGTTCGAGACGTCCAGAATCTGAAACAAATGTCCAGAAAAAATAGGTATGAACCTCACACGGGACCTGCAGGACGGGATTCACGGTCTAAACAGGAAACCATACGATCTGACTCCAGATCAAGGCACAAAGAGGCGGGTTCATCATCCAGGTTCAGAAAAGGACGGGATGCGCGAGGCATTGATTCCAATATAGATGCGAGGATTGGAGATTACAGTTTTAATGTTAGTACTTCCTAGTTGGTAGCTGTTTTAAGAAGTATGGGAGATAAGGTGCGGTAACCTAAAGAAATAAGATCAAATCCGAGCAAAAGAAATCCAGATTTCTGGTGTGTATTTCACAAGGATCATGGCTATAAAACAGCAGAATGTAGGTTATTACAAGGAGAAGTTGAGCATTTGTTGAAGCAGCATTATTTAACTGACTTATTCAGTGAGAAAAGTAGGCAATCATATATGACGAATAGACAAGAGCCTCTGAAACCTCCGTCTCCAAAGAGAACAGTTAATCTGATAAGTGGGGGAGATGAGGTCAATGGTGTGACATATACAGCTGCAAAAAAGACGTCAAAAGTCGCGGTCACTCATGGAAAGCGAGTTCGCCACGTTTTGGATGAAGACAGTATACCATTTGATGATGCAGATGTGGATGGCTTGTTAATTCCTCACAAAGATGTGCTGGTAATATCTTTACTTGTACACGATAGTAACGTAAAACAAATTTTCATTGATCCAGGTACCTCCGTAGATATCATTCTACTAAGGGTGGTGAATGAAATGCAAGCTAGCGGCAAATTGGTTCCGAAGGTACGATCTTTGTATGGATTTGATAATTCAAGTGTTATCACAAAAGGGGAAATAATGCTTACCACATTTGCAGAGGGAGATATAGGGGATATAAAATTCTAGGTGATAAATGCTGACATGTCCTATAATATGATTCTTGGAAGACAATGGATTCATGATATGGGCATTGTGCGGTCTACATTGCATCAAGTTATTAAATTTCCTTCACAATGGTTGATTCGTAAAATCCATGGAGATCAACAAGCCTCTAAAAGTATCAATCCAGTGGCGGATTCAAGCGCATCGAATAATGTGGCAGATGAGAAATAATAACTACAAAATTCAGTTGAGGATATAATAATACAAACCTCAACTGAAAGTATTTCAGGACAGGCGGATGTAGATTCAAGACCCAATGTTATTCAAGATCTATAAGAGAATGAAAACATCAAAACAACAACTAAACAACTCGAATCTATCATGTTATTCAAGCACTGTCAGATAGAAAAGTTTACATCGGGTAAAAACTGATCCCAGAAATGAGAGGTAAATTAGTTAAATTTTTAGAAGCTAACACAGATTGCTTTGCTTGGTCGCATTCAGATATGACAGGTATACCATCAGAAGTGATGACCCACAAACTGAATGAGGATCCATTGTACCCATAAATCAAGCAAAAGAAAAGGAAGCAAGGGTCCTTCAAAAATCAAGTAATTGAGGATGAGGTACAAAAGCTTTTAAAAATTGGATCTCTACGAGAGGTAAAGTACCCAAACTGGTTAGCTAATACTGCGGTTGTTCCGAAAAATGGAAAATAAAGGGTTTGCGTAGATTATACTTATCTAAATAAAGATTGCCCTAAAGATTATTTCCCTTACCGCAGATAGATCAATTGATTGATTCTACCGCAGGTCATGAGCTGTTAAGGTTTCTAGATGCATATTCAGATTATAATCAAATAAAGATAGATCCTCTAGATGAAGAAAAAACGTCGTTTATTACAGACATGGGGACTTATTGTTACTAAGTCACGCCCTTTGGTCTAAAACACGTTAGAGTCATGTATCAAAGATTGGTGGCTAAAATATTCCAAGAACACCTGGGAAAGACTATGGAAGTCTATATTGACGATATGTTAGCCAAGTCAACACAAGCAGGGCATCATTTTCAACACCTATCAAGCACTTTCGAAATTATCCGCAAATACAATATGAAGCTAAATCCAGAAAAGGTTGCTTTTGGCATGGCTTCAGGTAAGTTTTTAGGTTTTCTTGTTTTTAACAGGGGTATTGAAGTGAATCCTGAACAGATCAAAGCCACTGTGGAGATACCATATGTACTCACAAGCAAAAAAAAAGTGTAGAGGTTAACAGCGAGGATAACAGCCTTGGAAAGATTTATTTCAAAGTCTTCAGAAAAAAGGTTTTAAATTCTTTTCAGTAATGAAAAAGGAAAACCAATTTGAGTGGGCTGACGAATATCAACAAGCCCTCAAAGATCTAAAAACATATTTGTCAAATCCGCCCTTACTGGCCAAACCGAATGAAGGAGAAAGGCTACTCATTTATCTCGCCGTATCAGAAATGGCTGTAAGCGCATTATTAGTGCGAGAAGATAGAGGTAAACAATCTCCAATTTATTATGTTAGCAAATCTTTGTTGAATGCTGAAACACGACCCTCGAGATGACGTAACTGCGTTTACATTGGCATGAAGGGCAATGACTTAACCAAGCAACAAATCGAATCAGTTTTGGTTAACAAATTTGGAGAAACACTCACGAAAGGGGCATTAACATGGTATTCTCTTTTACCTGAAAATTCTATTGATTCTTTTGTTGAGCTTACAGATTCACTCATAAACGCATATACGGGAGCTCAGAAGGTTGAAAAAAGGATGGAAGACATATTTAAGGTAAAATAAGGAGATATAGAATTACTCAGGGAATTTGTGGATAGATTCCAACGAGAAAGGATGATGCTACCACGAGTACCTGATAATTGGGCAGCTAAGGCGTTCACGAACAATTTAAACAAGAAAAGTTCAGAAGCTACAAGGAGGCTGAAGGAAAATTTGCGAGAGTTTCCTGCTACAACATGGAATGATATGTACAACAGGTACAACACTAAGCTGCGGATAGAAGAAGATACAGTTACACAACCAAGGGTTGATGAAAGAGCAAGTTGGAGACGTTCAAAATCTGAAAAAGGTCCGGAAAAATAGGTATGAACCTTACATGGGACCTGCAGGACGGGATTCACGGTCTAAACAGGAAAACATACGATCTGACTCCAAATCAAGGAACAAAGAGGCAGGTCCATCATCCAGGTTCAGTAAAGGACGAGATACGTGAGGCATGGATTCCAATACAATTGAGAGGATTGGAGATTACAGTTTTAATGTTAGTACTTCCGAGTTGGTAGTTGTTTTAAGAAGTATGGGAGATAAGGTGCGGTGGCCTAAAGAAATGAGATCAAACCCGAGCAAAAGAAATCCAGATTTCTGGTGTGAATTTCACAACGATCATGGCCATAAAACAGCAGAATGTAGGTTATTACAAGGCGAAGTTGAGCATTTGTTGAAGCAGCATTATTTAACTGACTTATTCAGTGAGAAAAGTATTCAATCATATATGAAGAATAGACAAGAGCCTCTGAAACCTCCTTCTCCAAAGAGAACAGTTAATGTGATAAGTGGGGGAGATGAGGTCAATGGTGTGACATATACAGCTGCAACAAAGACGTCAAAAGTCACGGTCACTCATGGAAAGCGAGTTCACCATGTTTTTGATGAAGACAGTATACCATTTGATGATGCAGATGTGGATGGCTTGTTAATTCTTCACAAAGATGCGCTGGTAATATCTTTACTTGTACACGATAGTAACGTAAAACAAATTTGCATTGATCTAGGTAGCTCCGTAAATATCATTCTACTAAGGGTAGTGAATGAAATTCAAGCTAGCGACAAGGTGGTTCTGAAGGTACGATCTTTGTAAGGATTTGATAATTCAAGTGTTATCACAAAAGGGGAAATAATGCTTACCATTTGCAGAGGGAGTTAAAGAGGATACAAAATTCTAGGTGATAAATGCTGACATGTCCTATAATATGATTCTTGGAAGGCCATGGATTCATGATATGGGCATTGTACGATCTACATTGCATCAAGTTATTAAATTTCCTTCACAATGGTTGATTCGTAAAATCCGTGGAGATCAACAAGCCTCTAAAAGCATCAATCCAGTGGCGGATTCAAGCGCAGCGAATAATGTGGCAGATGAGAAATAGTAACTACAGAATTCAGTTGAGGATATAATAATACAAACCTCAACTGAAAGTATTTCAGGACAGGCGGATGTAGATTCAAGACCCAATGTTATTCAAAATCCATAAGAGAATGAAGACATTAAAACAACAACTAAAGAACTCGAATCTATCATGTTATTCAAGCACTGTCAGATAGAAAAGTTTACATCGGAGGAAAACTGAACCGAGAAATGAGAGGTAAATTAGTTAAATTTTTAGAAGCTAACACAGATTGCTTTGCTTGGTCGCATTCAGATATGACAGGTATACCATCAGAAGTGATGACCAACAAACTGAATGAGGATCCATTGTACCCATAAATCATGCAAAAGAAAAGGAAGCAAGGGTCCTTCAAAAATCAAGTAATTGAGGATGAGGAACAAAAGCTTTTAAAAATTGGATCTCTACGAGAGGTAAAGTACCCAAACTGGTTAGCTAATACTGCGATTGTTCCAAAAAAAAATGGAAAATGGCGGGTTTGCGTAGATTATACTGATCGAAATAAAGCTTGCCCTAAAGATTCGTTTCCTTTACCGCATATAGATCAATTGATTGATTCTACCGCAGGTCCTGAGCTGTTAAGGTTTCTAGATGCATATTCAGGTTATAATCAAATAAAGATGGATCCTCTAGATGAATAAAAAACTTCGTTTATTACAGACAGGGGGACTTATTGTTACAAAGTCACGCCCTTTGGTCTAAAACACGTTAGAGCCATGTATCAAATATTGGTAGCTAAAATGTTCCAAGAACACCTGGGAAAGACTATGGAAGTCTATATTGATGATATGTTAGCCAAGTCAACACAAGCAGGGGATCATTTTCAACACCTATCAAGCACTTTCGAAATTATCCGCAAATACAATATGAAGCTAAATCCAAAAAAGGTTGCTTTTGGCGTGGCTTCAGGTAAGTTTTTAGGTTTTCTTGTTTCTAACAGGGGTATTGAAATGAATCCTGAACAGATCAAAGCCACTGTGGAGATACCATATGTACTCACAATCAAAAGAAAGGTGCAGACTAATAGGGAGGATAACAGCCTTGGAAAGATTTATTTCAAAGGCTTCAGAAAAAAGTTTTAAATTCATTTCAGTATTGAAAAAGCAAAACCAATTTGAGTGGGCTGACGAATGCCAGCAAGCCTTCAAAGATCTAAAAACATATTTGTCAAATCTACCCTTACTGGCCAAACCGAATGACGGAGAAAGGCTACTCATTTATCTCGCCGTATCAGCAATGTGGGTTAGCGCATTATTGGTGCGAGAAGATACAGGTAAACAGTCTCCAATTTATTATATTAACAAATCTTTGCTGGATGCTGAAACACGATCCTTGAGATGACGTAACTGCGTTTACATTGGCATGAAGGGTACTGACTTAACCAAGCAAGAAATCGAATCAGGTTTGGTTAAAAGATTTGGAGAAACACTCACGAAAGGGGCATTAACATGGTATTCTCTTTTACAGAAAACTCTATTGATTCTTTTGTTGAGCTTACAAATTCATTCATAAAAGCATATTCGGGAGCTCAGAAGGTTGAAAAAAGGATGGAAGACATATTTAAGGTAAAATAAGGAGATATAGAATTACTCAGGGAATTTGTGGATAGATTGCAACGAGAAAGGATGATGCTACCACGAGTACCTGATAATTGGGCAGCTAAGGCGTTCGCGAACAATTTTAACAAGAAAAGTTTAGAAGCTACAAGGAGACTGAAGGAAACTTTGCGAGAGTTTCCTTTTACAACATGGAATGATGTGTACAACAGGTACAACACTAAGCTGCGGATAGAAGAAGATACGACAGTTACACAACCAAGGGTTGATGAAAGTGCAAGTTCGGGACGTCCAGAATCTGAAAACATGTTCAAAACAAATAGGTATGAACCTTACATGGGACCTGCAGGATGGGATTCACGGTCTAAACAGGAAACCATACGATCTAACTCCAGATCAAGGCACAAAGAGGCGGGTTCATCATCCAGGTTCAGAAAAGGACGGGATGCGCGAGGCATTGATTCCAATACAGATGCGAGGATTGGAGATTACAGTTTTAATGTTAGTACTTCCTAGTTGATAGCTGTTATAAGAAGTATGGGAGATAAGGTGCGGTGGCCTAAAGAAATGAGATCAAACCCGAGCAAAAGAAATCCAGATTTTTGGTGTGAATTTCACAAGGATCATGCCATAAAACAGCAGAATGTAGGTTAATACAAGGCGAAGTTGAGCATTTGTTGAAGCAACATTATTTAACTGACTTATTCAGTGAGAAAAGTAGGCAATCATATATGAAGAATAGACAAGAGCCTCCGAAACCTCTGTCTCCAAAGAGAACAATTAATGTGATAAGTGGGGGAGATGAGGTTAATGGTGTGACATATACAGCTGCAAAAAAGACGTCAAAAGTCACGGTCACTCATGGAAAGCGAGTTCGACACGTTTTGGATGAAGACAATATACCATTTGATGATGCAGATGTGGATGACTTGTTAATTCCTCACAAAGATGCGCTGGTAATATCTTTACTTGTACACGATAGTAACGTAAAACACATTTTCATTGATCCAGGTAGCTCCGTAGATATCATTCTACGAAGGGTGGTGAATGAAATGCAAGCTAGTGCCAAGGTGGTTCCGAAGGTACGATCTTTGTATGGATTTGATAATTCAAGTGTTATCACAAAAAGGGAAATAGTTCTTACCACATTTGCAGAGGGAGTTCTAGGGGATACAAAATTCTAGGTGATAAATGCTGACATGTCCTATAATATGATTCTTGGAAGGCCATGGATTCATGATATGGGCATTGTACGGTCTACATTGCATCAAGTTATTAAATTTCCTTCACAATGGTTGATTCGACAAATCCGTGGAGATCAATAGGCCTCTAAAAGTATCAATCCAGTGGCGGATTCAAGCGCAGCAAATAATGTGGCAGATGAGAAATAGTAACTACAGAATTCAGTTAAGGATATAATAATACAAACCTCAACTGAAAGCATTTCAGGACAGACGAATGTAGATTCAAGACCCAATGTTATTCAAGATCCATCAGAGAATGAAAACATCAAAACAACAACTAAAGAACTCGAATCTATCATGTTATTCAAGCACTGTCAGATAGAACATTTTACATCGGAGGAAAATTGAGCCCAGAAATGAGAGGTAAATTAGTTAAATTTTTAGAAGCTAACACAGATTGCTTTACTTGGTCGCATTCAGATATGACAGGTATACCATCAGAGGTGATGACCCACAAACTGAATGAGGATCCATTGTACCCATAAATCAAGCAAAAGAAAGGAAGCAAGGGTCCTTCAAAAATCAAGTAATTGAGGATGAGGTACAAAAACTTTTAAAAATTGGATCTCTACGAGAGGTAAAGTACCCAAACTGGTTAGCTAATACTGTGATTGTTCCAAAAAAATGGAAAATGGCGGGTTTGCATAGATTATACTAATCTAAATAAAGCTTGCCCTAAAGATTCATTTCCTTTATAGACTATAGATCAATTGATTGATTCTACCGCATGTCATGAGTTGTTAACTTTTCTAGATGCATATTCAGGTTATAATCAAATAAAGATGGATCCTCTAGATGAAGAAAAAACTTCGTTTATTACAGACAGGGGGACTTATTGTTACAAAGTCACGCCCTTTGGTCTAAAACACATTAGAGGCATGTATCAAAGATTGGTGGCTAAAATATTCCAAAAGCACTTGGGAAAGACTATGGAAGTCTATATTGACGATATGTTAGCCAAGTCAACACAAGCAGGGGATCATTGTACAACACCTATCAAGCACTTTCGAAATTATCCGCAAATACAATATGAAGCTAAATCCAGAAAAGTGTGCTTTTGGCGTGGCTTCAGGTAAGTTTTTAGGTTTTCTTGTTTCTAACAGGGGTATTGAAGTGAATCTTGCACAAATCAAAGCCATTTAGGAGATACCCTATGTACTCACAAGCAAAGAAAAGGTGCAGAGGTTAACATGGAGGATAACAACCTTGGAAAGATTTATTTCAAAGTCATCATAAAAAAGTTTTAAATTCTTTTCAGTATTGAAAAAGCAAAACCAATTTGAGTGGGCTGACGAATGCCAACAAGCCCTCAAAGATCTAAAAACATATTTGTTAAATCCGCCCTTATTGGACAAATCAAAAGACGGAGAAAAGCTACTTATTTATCTCGCCTTATCAGAAATGGCGGTAAGCGCAATATTGGTGCGAGAAGATAGAGGTAAACAATCTCTAATTTATTATGTTAGCAAATCTTTACTGGATGCTGAAACACAACCCTCGAGATGACGTAACTACGTTTACATTGGCGTGAAGGGCAATGACTTAACCAAGCAGGAAATCAAATCAGTTTTCGTTAAAATCTTTTGAGAAACACTCACGAAAGGGGCATTATCATGGTATTATATTTTACCTGAAAACTCTATTGATTCTTTTGCTGAGCTTGCAGATTCTTTCATAAAAACACATTCGGGAGCTCAGAAGGTTGAAACAAAGGATGGAAGACATCTATAAGATAAAATAAGGAGATACAGAATTACTCAGGGAATTTGTGGATAGATTCCAATGAGAAAGGATGATGCTACCACGAGTACCTGATAATTGGGCAGTTAAGGCATTCACGAGCAATTTAAACGAGAAAAATTCAGAAGCTACGAGGAGACTGAAGGAAAATTTGCGAGAGTTTTCTGCTACAACATGGAATAATGTGTACAACAGGTACAACACTAAGCTGCGGATAAAAGAAGATACAGTTACACAACCAAGGGTTGATGAAAGAGCAAGTTGGAGACGTTCAAAATCTGAAAAAAGGTCCGGAAAAAATAGGTATGAACCTTACATAGAACCTGCTGGACGAGATTCATGGTCTAAATAGGAAAACATACGATCAAACTCCAGATCAAGGCACAAAGAGGCGGGTTCATCATCCAAGTTCAGAAAAGAACGGGATGCGTGAGGCATTGATTCCAATACAGATGCGAGGATTGGAGATTACAGTTTTGATGTTAGTACTTCCGAGTTAGTAGCTATTTTATGAAGTATGGGAGATAAGGTGCGGTGGCCTAAAGAAATGAGATCAAACCATAGCAAAAGAAATCCAGATTTCTGGTGTGAATTGCACAACAATGATGGCCATAAAACATCAGATTGTAGGTTATTACAAGGCGAAGTTGAGCATTTGTTGAAGTAGGGTTATTTAACTGACTTGTTCAGTGAGAAAGGTAGGCAATCATATATGAAGAATAGACAAGAGCCTCCGAAACCTCCGTCTCCAAAGAGAACAGTCAATGTGATAAGTGGGGGAGATGAGGTCAACGGTGTGAGATATACAGCTACATCAATGATGTCAAAAGTCATGGTCACTCATGGAAAGCGAGTTCGCCACATTTTGGATGAAGGCAATATAACATTTGATGATGCAGATGCGGATGGCTTGTTAATTCCTCACAAAGATGCGCTGGTAATATCTTTACTTGTACACGATACAAACGTAAACTAAATTTTAATTGATCTAGGTAGCTCCGTAAATATCATTCTGCTAAGGGTGATGAATGAAATGCTAGCTAGCGACAAGGTGGTAACAAAGGCACGATCTTTGTCTGGATTTGATAATTCAAGTATTATCACAAAAGGGGAAATAATGCTTACCACATTTGCAGATGGAGTTATAAGGGATACAAAATTCTAGGTGATAAATGCTGACATGGCCTATAATATGATTCTTGGAAGGCCATGGATTCATGATATGGGCATTGTATGGTCTACATTGCATCAAGTTATTAAATTTCCTTCACAATGGTTGATTCGACAAATCCGTGGAGATCAATAGGCCTCTAAAAGTATCAATCCAGTGGCGGATTCAAGCACAGCAAATAATGTGGCAGATGAGAAATAGTAACTACAGAATTCAGTTAAGGATATAATAATACAAACCTCAACTGAAAGCATTTCAGGACAGACGGATGTAGATTCAAGACCCAATGTTATTCAAGATCCATCAGAGAATCAAAACATCAAAACAACAACAAAAGAATTAGAAGCTATCATGCTATTCAAGCATTATCAGATAGAAAAGTTTACATCGGAGGAAAATTGAACCCAGAAATGAGAGGTAAATTAGTTAAATTTTTAGAAGCTAACACAAATTTCTTTGCTTGGTCACATTCAGATATGACAGGTATACCACCAGAGGTGATGACCCACAAACTGAATGAGGATCCATTGTACCCATAAATCAAGCAAAAGAAAAGGAAGCAAGGGTCCTTCAAAAATCAAGTGATTGAGGATAAGGTACAAAAGCTTTTAAAAATTGGATTTCTACGAGAGGTAAAGTACCCAAACTGGTTAGCTAATATTGTGGTAGTTCCAAAAGAAATGGAAAATGGTGGGTTTGCGTAGATTATACTTATCTAAATAAAGCTTGCCCTAAAGATTTGTTTTCTTTACCGCATATAGATCAATTAATTGATTCTACCGCGGGTCATGAGCTGTTAAGTTTTCTAGATGCATATTCAGGTTATAATCAAATAAAGATGGATCCTCTAGATGAAGAAAAAACTTCATTGATTATAGACATGGGGAATTATTGTTACAAAGTCATGCCCTTTGGTCTAAAAATGCTGGAGCCACATATCAAAGATTGGTGACTAAGATGTTCCAAGAACACCTGGGAAAGACTATGGAAGTCTATGTTGACGATATGTTAGCCAAGTTAACACAAGCAGGGGATCATTTTCAACACCTATCAAGCACTTTCTAAATTCTCAGCAAATACAGTATGAAGCTAAATCCAGAAAAGTGTGCTTTTGGCGTGGCTTCAGGTATGTTTTTAGGTTTTCTTGTTTCTAACAGGGGTATTGAAGTGAATCCTGCACATATCAAAGCCATTAAGGAGATACCATATGTACTCACAAGCAAAAAAAGGTGCAGAGGTTAACAGGGAGGATAGCAGCCTTGGAAAGATTTATTTCAAAGTCTTTAGAAAAAAGTTTTAAATTCTTTTTAGTATTGCAAAAGCAAAACCAATTTGATTGGACTGACGAATGCCAACAAATCCTCAAAGATCTAAAAACATATTTGTCAAATCCGCCCTTACCGGCCAAACCGAAAGACGGAGAAAGGCTACTCATTTATCTCGCCGTATCATAAATGGCGGTAAGCGCAATATTGGTGCGAGAAGATTGAGCTAAACAGTCTCCAATTTATTATGTTAGAAAATCTTTGCTGGATGCTGAAACAATATATCCTCAATTAGAAAAACTTGCTTTAGCATTAATTATGGCATCTAGAAAGTTAAGACCTCATTTTCAATGTCATCCTATCTTTGTAGTAACTACTTTTCCTCTAAGGAATATATTGCATAAACAAGAACTATCTGGTAGGTTAGCTAAATACGCAATAGAATTCAGTGCATATGATATCATATATCAGCTTAGAATTGCAATAAAATCGCAGGTTTTAGCAAATTTTGTGACGGATTTCAGCATAAATATAGTTCCTGAAGCAGAAAAGGAACTACAGGTATTTACCGGATCTAATCTAGGGACTTAGATTTTATTTACCGATGGATCCTCGAATGTTAAATGAGCGGGTTTAGGTAGGTATTGTACTAATCCCACCTTCACGTAAAATCATAAGACAAGCAATAAAATACTATCCCATCACTAACAATGAAGCGGAGTACAAAGCTATGATTGCAGGTTTGGAACTAGCACGTGAACTTGGTATAAAATAGATTATAATCAACAATGATTCGTAACTAGTACTTAACCAGATTCACGGGACTTACATAGCAAGAGAGGCACGAATGCACCAATTTGAGTGGATTGAAAAATGCTAACAAGCCCTCAAAGATCTAAAAACATATTTGTCAAATCCGCCCTTACTGGCCAAACCGAAAGACGGAGAAAGGCTACTCATTTATCTCGTCGTATCAGAAATGGCGGTAAGCGTAGTATTGGTGCGAGAAGATAGAGATAAATAATCTCCAATTTATTATGTTAGCAAATCTTTACTGGATGCTGAAACACGATATCCTCACTTAGAAAAACTTGCTTTAGCATTAATTATGGCATCTAGAAAGTTGAGACTTTATTTTCAATGTCATCTTATCTCTATTGTAACTACTTTTCCTCTAAGGAATATATTGAATAAATAAGAACTATCTAGTAGGTTAGCTAAATGGGCAATAGAACTCAGTGAATATGATATCATATATCAGCCTAGAGCTGCAATAAAATCGCAGGTTTTAGTAGATTTTGTGACGGATTTTAGCACAAATATAGTTCCTGAAGCAGAAAAGGAACTACATGTATTTACTAGATCTAATCCGGGGACTTAGATTTTATTTACCGATGGCTCCTCGAATGTTAAATGAATGGGTTTAGGTATTGTACTAATCCCACCTTTAGGTGAAATCATAAGACAAACAATAAAATGCTATCCCATCAATAATAATGAAGCAGAGTACGAAGCTGTGATTGCAAGTTTGGAACTAGAACGTGAACTTGGTATATAATAGATTATAATCAACAATGATTCACAACTAGTGGTTAACCAGTTACATGGGACTTACATAGTGTCACGGCCCAATTTTTCCCTCCATTTGGTATCGTGATGGCACCTAGTCTTAGGGACTAGGTAAGCGTAACATTAATTGAAACAACATAATTTAAATAACATCTAACAAGTTAAATAGAGATCTCTTACAATTCTCAAAACCCGATAGTACAAGTCATAAGCTCTACAGAGTGTTTGCTAGAAAATTTCTAAATACAACTGTCCAGAAATAAGAATAAATAGTGCAAAATGAAAACTTGAAAGTGACTCTGAAGCCTGCGAACGCAGCGGCAGGTTTACCTTGAGTCTCCGCAGCAACATTCCACACAGCTAGCTAATGAACAAGTACCTGGATCTGCACAAAAGATGTGATGAAGAGTAGCATGAGCACACCACAGCGGTGCCAAGTAAGTATTAAGACTAACCTCGGTAGAGTAGTGACGAGGAACAGTCAAGACACTCACTGGTCTAATAAACTAAATGGGTACAAGTATATGAACAATAGGAGTATGATGTCTATATAAGGACTATGCAATATGGCTCACAATACAGTAACGGCATTAAGTAAAGAAACAACAAGTATCATCGGAATATCATGAAAATGACACAGACAAAGTGAATAGAACACAACCTAAATCCGAATATCAAATACAACAAGGACAAGTAATAACCCAGCAACTATAACCGCTTTTACATCAGGTTTTAGCTAACAACTCCACGAGGTACCGAACCTCGGACAAGTCACAACTCACAGGTCTCAATACCTGAACCCTAACACTTGTCATCCTGTGCCCTCATAACACCTCATAACCGCACTGAAGACTCACGTGCCAATAGAGCCATTCTCACATAGAAGGAAAGTAAACAAGGGTGAGCATCTATGCTCAACAAAATAAGAACACCTCTTATCCGATAAGAGTGCTTAACTAGTGTATACTTGTGCAAGTGTCCTACCATAGTCCATATCAGCAAATAAGTATAAGGAAAAAAGAACGGACATCACGTAGAATATTGTCTCACAGCTTTCACAAGATACAGTTCACACAGGTACGTATACCACTACACAAATATCAACAACAAGAATGCCCCAAGGCCACAAGTCATCACAAATCAATCCCTGACATAGCCCACCTTGTCTTGTCATGTGTGCAATAGTAACATAAATACCCGCCTTGTCTCGCCATACGTCCATAACAATGCTCCTACCTTGTCTCGCCACATGCGCAACCCACATATATATACATATCTCGCCTTGTCACACCGCATGTGCAATTATCAATAGAAACAATAGCACGACAGAAACCTCGTGCAACCCCATAACAACGACCGCACGACAGAAACCTCGTGCATCATAATAACAACAATCGCATGTCAAAAACCTCGTGCACCACCACAACAGGTACAACAACATCAATGACAATAATATAAAGTACGACAAGTAAATTAATTCAAGAACCTTAAATCACAAGAAACGGTAGAACCAATTCGCAAGGAATAACCACAGTAAAGAATTCTAGGCATAAAGAGGTCAGCTCAACAAGGGAAAACTAATATATAGCAACGATCCCACAATATACATTTCAACAATAGGGAAGCTAACACGAGTCAAATAAATCCAAATAAAACAAGTCGACTAAGATGTAGGATATCTAAAACTTCTTTTAAGGTTGAGAAAATTTCAAAGTATATTCAACAATTCAATTAAGGATAAGCAGCGGAAAGATAATTATAACCTCAATTAAGACTGAACAAATTATAGGATGAGATAATAATAATTCAAAATAAAGATAAGCAGTTATGAAAAGATAGCATGACAATAGAGGAGGTAAAATCTTCAATTAAGTCAAATAAGAGTCAGATAGGCAATAAGAGTAAATCCTAAAAATAATTAATTCCAATTAAAGCATGTAGAGGTAAAACTAGTAAATAGGAACTTAAATCATATCAAGAATTCATACTCGGTAAATATAAGGACCTAAGAATCCTAAAAGGCCAACTTTTCATAAATAAGTCCGAGCACGCACTCGTCACCTCGCGTACATGGACTACAATCAACATAGAAGACTCAAATCCCAAGGGAAAAATCTCCCACACAAGGTTAGGCAAGATACTTACCTCGAACCAAGCTCAAACAATCGGTCACAATGCCTTTCCCATGAATATCCGACTCTGAATGGCCCAAATCTATCCAAAACAATTACATATCATAAATACAACTATACTAGGCTAATCAAATTAATGAAATCAAGATTTTAGTAAACATTCTGAAATCCATCCTAAAAAATCTACCCGGGCCCACATCTCGGAATCGGGTAAAAATCACAGAATACGAACACCCATTTACTCACGAGTCCAACCATATAAGAATTACTCAAATCCGACCACAAATACCCTTTCAAAACTCAAAATCTTTATTGAAGAAGTTCTTCCAATGTTTTCCAATTGCAACCCCAAAAATCCGAAATTAAATGGAGAAAACAACTATAGATTAATGTATTATGATCAAAATAGAGTTAGAATTAGTTACCCAATATTTCTCCTTCCAAATCCCTCGAGAAATCGTCTCCCACCGAGCTCTAAATCGAATTTGTGTTATGAAATTTCAAACCCTCAAAACCCCCTTTTTTGCCCAGCGATCCTCGCACCTGCGGCCGTTTCTCGCACCTGCGGTCCAAACGGCACATCTGTGCATTTCATTAAAGCAGCCAGGCTCCGCATCTACGCCCATGCTTCGCACCTGCGGGCTGGCAGGTGCGGTCAAACTTGCGCACCTACGCTCCATCACCAGCCCCACCAGTTCCGCATCTGCGCACTCCCTCCGCACATGCGGCTCTTGCACCTGCGGCCTGCCTTCCGCAGGTGCAAAACACCAGAACCAGCAAAGGCACCAGATTTTCCTAAGTCCAATTTCATTCCGTTAAGCATCCGAAACACACCCGAAGCCCCCGGGATCTCGTCCAAGCATACCAAAAAGTTCCATACCCTAATATGGACTCACTCGAGGTCTTAAATCACATCAAACAACGTCGAAACTACGAATCGTACCATGAATCGAACTTATAAATTTTCAAATCTTCCAACTTCTAAAACACGTGCCGAAACCTATTAAATCAATCCGGATTGACGTCAAATTTTGCAGGCAAGTCCCAAATAACATAACGAAGTTGTTCCAACTCTCGCAATCGCATTCCGACCCCGATATCAAAAAGTTCGCTTTCGGTCCAAATATCCAAAAATTTGACTTTCGCCACTTCAAGCCTAAATCAGCTACAGACCTCAGATTCACAGTCCGGGCACGCTTCTAAGTTCAAAATCACCCAACAGATATAACGGAACCGACATAACTCTATTCCGGAGTTGTCTTCACATAGTTCCGACTACGGTCAAAATCCTAAGACTTAAGCTTCCGTTTTAGGGACTAAGTGTCCCAAATCACTCCGAACCATCCGGTAACTAAATTCAACCATGCACGCAGTCAATACACACAATACGAATATGCTTAGGTCCTTATGCCGCCGAACGAGACTTAAATTCTCAAAACAACCGGCCGGGTCGTTACATCCTTCCCCTTTTAAACAAACGTTCATCCTCAACGTGCTAAGAATCGCCTCAAAGTCTTCAAATCACTGAAAGTACATATCTAACATACATCCGCAGAGGACCCCATGTCACCCCAATCCACATAAGCCTAACGACACCATCTCAACTGTAGTTTATCCTTTCTATCAACACCGATAAGCCTTAGAGTCAAAATTCTCACCTTCTATTTATCTTCAAAAGACCCGATTCTAAATCCATAACCGGTATCAGTCTCAACCAGCTGTAACAACTCATGCCTACACCAACAATGTACGACCACACAACAAGACACACCACACATAGGCCCATAATAACATTTCTGATCACAATAGTTGCCCGTAATCAAAACCATCACCGGCAATTAGCCTCATATCCGTTAGAACCCTGTTCAAACCTCCACAACACTGACAACGATGCAAGAAATACAAAGACCTCTTAACTATAGACACGAATCAACAAGTCACAACTAACACCACCGGGCACACACCCCGCAAGCTAAAACTCAAGAAGCATAGAATGAAAATGACTAAATATGTAAAGAGAAACACATAAGGGAAATATCAAACAAGACCGACAGGCACAACTCTCTAACAGTATCATACTACGAATCAATTCAAAAGGAAAAATCAAAGTACATGAACAAATCATAAGGATCTCATCCTGGTATAACCTTTCACTGCGGCACGCAGCCCAGCTCAAACATATCAAATCACATAGAATCGCGAGGGTCTCACCCTCAACTCTGAATCATAAGTCGAATACACATTATACCAATGGAAATCTTCCACTAATTCAATTCTACCAATAAAATCACAACACTTACTAAACCCTCACCCCTGTAGAGTATCAAATCACAAATCGTAACCAATTTACTCAGGAATCACATCAAACCTGCCATAATGGACAACATGAATTCACTTCTAGTCTCGTAACTTTCAATAATGAATAGAAACAAACGATAGACACGGGCTACCACTCATAGAGTCTCCCAACAGGGGTAAACACCTAAACATAATACTAAGTCATGAACTCACCCATAGGTGGGACAACAAATAGGGGAACTCGCCCCGATAAGCAGAATCGAATCAAAATACGAATGGTACCCCTCTGTAACAAATCATAAGCATACCTGTATGACATTATCTGGTGCAGTGGTCTCAAGCCTACTACATGAAACACATCAACGGGCCGGGCCTTCCCCTCTTCGGCGCCTTTTACTCGCTTGAATACTCTGCTATGACACACCTGCCCGAAGTCTAGGACAATCTCTCACCCTGTGGCTGGTATCTCCATACTCGAAGTAACCTCTCTGCTAATGTGGCTGTAGGAACTGTGAGGTACGGGTACTCTGAGACCAGTGAGCTCCCGAAACACTGTGTGAATCCTAAAGTGCAAACTGAACTGGCTGACCCATAAAACCTCTACCATGTCGTACCTTGCCTCCAAAATAAGGACCAGTAGATCTCTCCGGTCTATGAGGCCTCCTCACCTCCCTGTCCTCTCTCTCCTGATCTCGCTTGTACTCTCTCTCATGGCCCCGCATGCCCTCTCTCTCCTGATCCCACATTCCCTCTACACGGCGAGCGATCCCTACCACCTGTTGAAACGAAACATCTGACTCTAACTTCCGAGCCATGCTGAACCGAATATCATGCCTGAGTCCCTCAATGAATCTACGAACACGCTCTCTAACTATGGCGACCAAAGCAGGTGCATGCCTGACCAAATCACTGAATCTCACGGCATACTCTGACATTGACACTGACATAGTGCCCTGGCGCAGCTGCTCAAACTCTACGTGCCATATATTTCGAAGGGATTGAGGTACAAACTCTCTCAGGAACATCTCTGAAAACTGAACCTATGTAAGTGAAGCTAACTCGGCTGGGCTACCCAACTCATATGCCCACCACTACTGATAAGCCACTCCCCTGAGCTGGAACGTTGTAAAAGCAACCCCGCTCGTCTCCACAATACCCATAGTACGGAGAATGCGGTGACACCCCTCCAGAAAACCCTATGCACTCTCTGAAGCCAAACCACTGAATGTATGAGGGTCATATTTCTTGAACCTTGAAAGTCTAAGTTGCTCTTCCTCAGATGTTGCTACCCTGACCACGGGCTGAACTGGAACCACAAGTTGTGTTGCCATGACACTTGTAACCTGATCAACATAAACTCACTGCTCTGGGGTGTGGGCGGCGAGGGTTTGGGTTCCTCCACTGATCTGTGAAGTAGCTGGTGCAACCAGAATCAACCTCGCCTAAGCCAATGTACCAAACATGCTCAAGAACTGTGCTAAGGTATCCTGAAGTCCGGGGGTAACAACATGCGACCCCGGTACTTGCCCCCCACCTGGAACTACTGGCAGCTCCTCAACTACTGCTCTGGTAGGTGCTCTAGCTGCGGCATGTACTCCTCGTCAGCCTCTGCCTCTGCCCCTAGCGACATCTGTTCCGAGTGCAATGTTATCAGCAACTGAAGCTCATGTCCTCACTATCTGTGAGAGAATGGAATGATAAAAGTTAAAACTTCGAGATCAATGAACTCGCACGATAGAGATGAAAGAAGTGAGATTGTCCTAATAGTTCCGTAGCCTCTCGAAGATAAGTACAGACGTCTCCATACCGATCTGCAAGACTCTACTAAACTCGCTTATGACTCGTAGCACCTATGAACCTAGAGCTCTGATACAAACTTGTCACGACCTAATGTTTTCCTCCGTTTGGTATCGTGATGGAACCTAGTCTTAGGGACTAGGTAAGCCTAACATTAATTGAAACAACATTATTTAAATAACATCTAACAAGTTAAATAGATATCTCTTACAATTCCCAAAACCTGGTAGTACAAGTCATAAACTCTACGGAGTGTTTGCTAGAAAACTTCTAAATAGAATTGTCCAGAAATAAGAATAAATAGTGCAAAACAAAAACTTGAAGGTGACTCTGAAGCCTGTGAACGCATCGGCAAGTTTACCTTGAGTCTCCGCAGTAACAGTCCACACAGCTAGCTAACGAAAAAATACCTGGATCGTCACAAAAGATATGCAGAAGAGTAGCATGAGCACACCACAGTGGTGCCCAGTAAGTATCAAGACTAACCTCGGTGGAGTAGTGACAAGGAACAGTCAAGACACCCACTGGTCTAATAAACTAAACGGGTACAAGTATATGAACAATAAGAGTATGATGTCTACATAAGGACTATGCAATATGGCTCCCAATATAGTAATGGCATTAAGGAAGGAAACAACAAGTATCAGCAGAATATCATGAAAATGACACAGACAAAGGGAATGGAACACCACCTAAATCCGAAATCACAAATACAACAAGGACAAGTAATAACCCAGCAACTACAACCACTTTTACATCAGGTTTTAGACAACAACTCCACGAGGTACCGAACCTCGAACAAATCACAACTCACGGGTCTCAATACCTGAAACCTAACACTTGGCATCCTGTGCCCTCATAACACCTCATAACCGCACTGACGACTCACGTGCCAATAGAGCCATTCTCATATAGAAGGCAAGTAAACAAGGGTGAGCATCTATGGTCAACAAAATCAAGAACACCTCTTATCCGATAAGAGTTCTTAATGTAACGAACCAGCCGGTTGTTTTGAATATTATAACCCCATTCTCCTATTTACTGCTCAATTTATGCCTTTCTATTGATTTATAACTTATCGGGTTAGTTGGTTCTTGTCCGGAAGGAATTCGGAGTCAAATGAGATACTTAGTCTTATAATCGAAAAATTAAGTTAGAAAAGTGGACCGGATATGGGCCTATGTGTAAACAACCTCGGATTTGAATTCTAATAATTCCAATAGCTCCATATGGTTATTTTGGACTTAGGAGCGTGTCCGGAAGAATTGTTGGGGGTCCATAAAGGAATTATACTTGAAATTCCGAAAGTTTAATTTTTGGAAAGTTTGACCGAGGGGTTGACTTCTTGATATTGGGGTCCAAATCCAATTTTAAAAATTTTAATAGGTATGTTATGTCATTTATGACTTGTGTGCAAAATTTGAGGTCAATCAGACGTGATTTGATAGGTTTCGACGTTATTTATAGAAATTAGAAATTTCAAAGTTAATAAGCTTGAATTGGGGCGTAATTCATGGTTTTATTGACTGAAACGAATTATTTGTGACTAGATTCGAGGCATTCGGAGGCCGATTTGCTAGGCAAAGGCATAGCAGAGTAAAGAATTTCATGCTCTGAGGTAAGTAACAGTTTTAAATCTGGTCCTGAGGGTATTAAACCCCGAATTTTGGTATCATGTGATTATTTTGGAGGTGACGCACATGCTAGGTGACGGGCGTGTGGGCGTGCACCAAGGGGATTGTGACTTGGTCCGTCCTGGGAAACTGTAAAGTTGAATAATTTGTTGTTAGCTATATGCTCTCTATGTGTTGATAAAAATTTGACTGTAAATCATGTTAGAAATTATGCTTAGGCTATGTGATTGTACTGTTGGGACCCATAGAGATCGCGTACTTGTTGAATTGCCTGCTAAATGCTATATGTACTCAGTCTCAGCTTTTACTTGCACATGTTATCTCAGTCTCTATTGTTATTATTGATACATTATATCATTGTTGTTTGGGCTGATTTCATGATTATTAAGAGCCCGAGAGACTGGAGAGATTTATGACTGAGTGAGGCCGAGGGCCTGATTGTGAGATATTGATACTATAGCACGTGAGTTGGCCGTGCAGATCCTTATATTATACTATAGCACGTGAGTTGGCCGTGCGGATCCAGATAGTTATATTATTGAACGTGAGTTATCCGTGCAGCACGTGAGTTGTCCGTGCAGATTATAGCGCTTGGCCTGTAGGAGCCCCTCCGGAGTCTGTACATCCCCAGTGAGCGCGAGTACCCATTGAGAGTGAGTGATGAGGGCTGGGAGCCCAATGAGTGATTGTTGTCCTCAGAGATTGTACTTGATTTGCATTTGTTGTTGCACTTAGTTGCTATCTGTCATTACTGTGAAATCTCTGAAAGATTTTATCTACGGATTACATGAACAGGAACTGTATAAAAATTGATTTGACATTAAACTGCCAGATTTGATAGCATGTCTATTCTTTGCTGGAATTACTAGAAATGAACCACAACTGTGTAGCTCGTTTCTATCTTCAGTTCCTTATTTATTATTGTTACTTGCTGAGTTGGTTATACTCATACAATACCCTGCACCTCGTATGCAGATCCAGGTGTTCCCGGACATAGCAGGTGTTGATCCTTTCACGCAGTTGATTTTCAGGAGATTTTGAGGTAGTTGCCGTGTTCCGCAGACCTTGTCTCTCCTTCTCTATCTCATTGTTTACTGTATTTGGTCTCAGACTATTATAGATCATATTTTCCAGACTTGTATTCATATTAGATACCCATGTACTCAGTGACACCAGGTTTTGGGGAGTGTTTATATTGTATTTAAATATTATATTTTCAACCTTAAAGAGAAGTTTTGGTTTATTGAGATTTTTCGGCTTGCCTAGCATCGAGATAGGCGACATCACAACAGGTTGAGATTTTGGGTCGTGATACTTAACTATGTGTATGCTTGTGCAAGTGTCCTACCATAGTCCATATCAGCAAATAAGAATAAGGAAAAAAGAACGGACAACACGTAGAATATTGTCTCACAGCTTTCACAAGATAAAGCTCACACAGGTACGTTTACCACTACACAAATATCAACAACAAGAATGCTCCCAGGCCACAAGTCATCATAAATCAATCCCTGACACAGCCCACCTTGTCTCGCCACGTGTGCAATAGTAACATAAATGTCCGCCTTGTCTCGCCACACATGCATAACAATGTTCTCACCTTGTCTCGCCATATGCACAACCCACACACATATATATATATATATACATATCCCGCCTTGTCACGCCGCATGTGCAATTATCAATAGCAACAATAGCACGACAGAAACCTTGTGCAACCCCATAACAACGACCTCACAGCAGAAACCTCGTGCATCACAATAATAACAATCACACGACAGAAACCTCGTGCATCACCACAACAAGTACAACAGTAGCAATGACAATAATACAAAGTACGACAAGTAAATCAATTCAAGAACTTTAAATCACAAGAAACGATAGGACCAATTCGCAAGGAATAACCACAGTAAAGAATGCTAGGCGTAAAGAGATCAGCTCAACAAGGGAAAACTAATATGTAGCAACGATCCCACAATATACATTTAAACAATAGAGAAGCTAACATGAGTCAAATAAATCCAAATAAAACAAGTCGACTAAGATGTAGGATATCTAAAACTTCTTTTAAGATTGAGGAAATTTCGAAGGATATTCAACAATTCAATTAAGGATAAGCAGCGGAAAGATAATCATAACCTCAATTGAGACTGAACAAATTATAGGATGAGATAATAATAATTCCAAATAAAGATAAGCAGTTATGGAAAGATAGCATGACAATAGAGGAGGTAAAATCTTCAGTTAAGTCAAAAGAGTCAGATAGGCAATAAGAGTAAATCTTGAAAATAATTAATTCCAATTAAAGCATGAAGAGGTGAAACTAGTAAATAGGAACTTAAATCATATCAAGCACAACTTCATACTCGATAAATATAAGGACCTAAGAATCCTAAAAGGCCAACTTTTCACAAATAAGTCCGAGCACGCACTCGTCACCTCGCGTACATGGACTACAATAAACATAGAAGACTCAAATCCCAAGAGAAAATCCCCCACATAAGGTTAGGCAAGCTACTTACCTCGAACCAAGCTCAAACAATCGGTCACAATGCCTTTCCCACGAATATCCGACTCCGAATAGCCCAAATCTAGCCAAAACAATTACATATCATAAATACAACTATATTAGGCTAATCAAATTAATGAAATCAAGATTTTAGTAAAGATTCCGAAATCCATCCTAAAAAGTCGACCCGGGCCCACATCTCGGAATCGGGTAAAATCACAAAATACGAATACCTATTCACTCACGAGTCCAACCATATAAGAATTACTCAAATCCGACCACAAATCCCCTTTCAAAATTCGAAATCTTTATTGAACAAGTTCTTCCAATTCTTTCTAATTTCAACCCTAAAATCCAAAATTAAATGGAGAAAACTACTATAGATTAATGTATTATGATCGAAATAGAGTTAGAATTAGTTACCCAATAGTTCTCCTTCAAAACCCCTCGAGAAATCGTCTCCCGCCGAGCTCTAAATTCAATTTTGTGTTATGAAATTTCAAACCCAAATCCCCTTTTCTGCCCAGCGATCCTCGCACCTGCGGCCGTTTCTCGCACCTGCGGATACTGCACCTGTGGTCCAAATGGCGCATCTGCGCATTTCATTAAAGCAGCCAGGCTCCGCACCTGTGCCCACGCTTCGCACCTGCGGGCTCGCAAGTGCGGTCAAACTTGCGCACCTCCATCACCAGCCCCACCAGTTCCGCATCTGCGCACTCCCCCCGCACCTGCGGCTCTCGCACCTGCGGCCTCCCTTCCGGAGGTGCGAAACACCAGAACGAGCAAAGGCACCAGATTTTCCCAAGTCCAATTTCATTCCGTTAAGCATCCGAAATACACCCGAGGACTCTGGGACCTCGTCCAAGCATACCAACAAGTTCCATACCCTAATACGAACTCGGTCGAGGTCTCAAATCACATCAAACAACGTCGAAACTATGAATCACACCATGAATCGAACTTATAAATTTTCAAATCTTCCAACTTCTAAAACCCGTGTTGAAACCTATCAAATCAACCCGGAATGACGTCAAAGTTTGCAGGCAAGTCCCAAATAACATAACGGAAATTCTCAAAATGACCGGCCGGATCGTTACACATAGCAAGAGAGGCACAAATGCAACAATATTTGGAAAAGGCACGGGAATTGATCAGACAGTTTTAGTTATGGAAGGTTTTGCAAATACCCAGGGAGGAAAATGCAGAAGAGGATGCGTTAGCTAATCTTGCGAAAATAACAAAGGCAGAAAATGCTATAGTAATACATTTGTTTACTTCGGTTCTCGACCAAGATAAAAATGAGATAAATTTTAACAATTTGACTTGGGATCAGAGGAACGGATTTGTTAACTTTTTCTAGTACGGAATTTTACCTAAAGACAAGAAAAAGTATCAGTTACTTCGCCGAAAAGTTGCCCGGTATTGTTTGAGTCGTGGAAATATATATCGAAAGTTGTTCGGAGGACCTTTAGCACGATGTCTCGGATCTTCGCAAACAGAATACGTGATATGAGAAGTACATGATGGGCATTGTGGTAATCACGCTGGAGGAAGATCATTGGTGAAAACTCTAATATTATTGGCCAAAAATGGAAGAAGATACGAAAAGTTTTGTAGACAAATGTGATAAGTGCCAATGATATGGCAACAATATGCATCGCCCAACAGAGCTGTTACATTCAGTTATTTTTCCGTGGCCTTTTATGAAGTGGGGCATGGATATCGTGGGTCCCTTACCTCAATCTAAAGAAAAGGTACGATTTCTATTAGTTTTGACATATTATTTTTCAAAATGGGTAGAAGCAGGAGCTTTTAAACAGGTACAAGAAAAAGAATTTACGGACTTTATTTGGAAAAACATTATCTGTCGGTTCGTAGTTCCAAAAGAAATCATGTGTGATAATGGCCCACAGTTCATAGGCACGAAAATCACAGAATTTTTTCATAGTTGGCAAATTAAACGGATAACGTCCGCACCTTATCATCCTGTAGCCAATGGGCATGCTGAGTCAACAAACAAAGTTATTATAAATAACTTAAAGAAGAGATTAAAAGAGTCAAAAGGAAAATGGCCCGAAGTGTTACCAAGAGTTTTATGGGATCATCGAACGACAGCAAAAACAAGTATATG
Source organism: Nicotiana otophora (assembly GCA_000715115.1). Classification (NCBI taxonomy): domain Eukaryota; kingdom Viridiplantae; phylum Streptophyta; class Magnoliopsida; order Solanales; family Solanaceae; genus Nicotiana; species Nicotiana otophora. Next base: position 49,007 of record AWOL01S0050260.1, read on the forward strand.
AGAGACTCCGTTTTCACTTGTCTATGGAGCTGAAGCTTTAATCCCAGTTGAGATAGGTGAACCAAGTACGGGGTATACACATGCAACTAAGGAGTTAAATGAAGAAGAGACGCGAATGAATTTGTATTTACTGGAGGAAAGGAGAGAAGCAGTGCTAATAAGGATGTCGGCTCAGAAATAAATGATCGAGCGATATTATAAAAGGAAAGTTAATATGAGATACTTCAAGATTGGAGATTTCATCCTCAAAAATTTGTTTCAATCAACAAAAGCGGATAATACAGGAAAATTGAGTCCAAATTGGGAAGGCCCCTATAGGGTTCGAGGCATCGCTGGAAAAAAAGCATATGAGTTGGAAACCATGGATGGCAAGATACTACCATCAAATTGGAATGTTGTTCATCTGAAGAAGTATTACTTTTAGATGAAGAAAGTACCATGGGCAGGTATCACTCAGTTAAAAATTTATTTTGTTCTTTTGAATTATACTAACAATTTTAGATGATAGGCAAAAAGCTAGCCCATACCAAATGATGATATTAGACCCGAAAGACATGTGGAATACTAAATAATTCCCAGTCAAGGTTACAACCTTTCTGATGGAAAAAGGGGTTATGCAGTCATCATCTAAATATATATCTCTGAGTAGGGTTTGTATTTTCCTTTCCAGGAAATGGACCACAAGCAAGGAGTAATCCAGTGCTCGAGATTTCATACATCAAAGCTCCAACACTGGGGGGACTATACATATAGAAGCCTGAATCAAAAACCTTGAAGAAAACTTGGAAAGGCATAAACTTGCAAAAAGGACATGAGTTACGAGTTTTAGATTAAGGCCAAAAATTAGTCACGGGATAATAGACCCGATTTTGTATTTCAAAAATCTATTACAAAGAAAGCAGTTATGAAAGTGTTGTATGCATAAATGATGTACAAGTGTTATATGCATAAATGAAAATGATGTATGAAATTTGAAAGTTCAAAGAATAAAATTTCCTCAAATTGTTTCTTTTTTATGTCTACTTCGTCTTTCTTATATTTACACCAATATGAAGATGAGACGTCATCTTCATCAGTGTCGTTAACATAAAAGGGCCATCTTTTATAAAAAATCGTATTTATTAAAGTCACGGACTGTTTAAGCATTTTTAAATGCAAAGAAAAGGCTCAAATATCAAAGAGCAAAAAAAGGGTAAAAACAACCTTCCCAAAAACTTTCTACCAAAATGTTGTGAACAAAACAACAAAATAAAAGCAGGAAAAACTAAGGAGCATCATCTATGGGGGTATCATCCAGGGGAACATCATCAACGGGAGAAGAGGGATTAATTTGAGAAGAGGAGGCTTGAACATCAGCTCCACCAGGAACGAGTCTATTTCCATCACCTCCAAGGTCTTCGACTTCAGGTGAGGAAAAGCTTTGACGTTGTTGAGTTTCCTTAATTGCTTCTTTAGCCTTGGCGATTTCAGCATTAAGGTCAAAACCTTCCTGGTTGGCCTCAACTAGAGTCTTGAGGCATGTGTTCAGGAAAGCCCAACTCACATCTAATATTAGCTTATCCTCAGGAATCTCATAATCCTTCTCCCACTGGTCAATCTTGGCTCTCAGCTCTTCATTCTCTGCTTCAGAGGCATCATAAGCTGTATTCAAAGGAGCAAGTGAACTTTCCAAGAACTGAATCTTATCAGTAGAGGCGCGGAGATCTTCCTGAGTTTGAGTGAGTGTTTGAACCAACTCTCCGCATAAACCTCATTTTGATTAAGAAGTTCCTTTAAACTCCTTATTTCTTCAATTACCTTACAAAGTTGTTCAACAAAGGAGGATTCAAGAATATCATTATCTTAACCAACTTGACTAGAAGAAGTTTTCTCAATTGCTAAATCAGAGGAAATCATTCTCATTTGTTGTTCCAAAGCATTCTTCTCCTCTGCTAAAACTTCTTTTTCCGATTGAAGACCTTCAAATTGTCCTTTCCAATTATCAGCCTAGGTGCGGTAGTCAATAACTTATTGGTCCGCATGAACAACTCTTTTCATAAGCTCCATACCAATCAAGTTGATCTGCAAAAAAGGAGAACGAGTTATGAGTAAACAAAAGAAGAGAAAGGAAATATAATTGAACTCGTACCTTCAAGGAAGAATTAACAATGTCATTCAGCAAGGTCAACGAGCTATGACTTTCAAACTTCGACTTCTCCTCTGGACCTAGCAGAGGTTTCAACCACACATCGGCTTGATCAGATTTTCTCAACAAGTTCCCACCTTCAGGAACCTTAACAACAACTCTCTTTATTTTCCTCTTACTACTAGAAGGTTCAACTTCTACATGATAAGTGGTCACGGGAATGGCAGATGAAGTAGAAGCAGCCATGAGGGTAGCATCAGAAGTAGCATCAGGTAAGCACACGCGTGGATTAACGGGGACTGAGATTGGAAGGGAGGCAAGGAGAAATTCTTCAGAAATAGGTCCAAAAGCTTCATCAACTTCGAAGCCACGAGCAAACAATATTTCAACAGAATCTTGGGGAGGATCATTAACTTCTTCATCATAAATCACTAAAGGAGCGCTCACTGGCTCATCCCTAATACTAAAAGGAATTGAACTTGGTAAAGGTTCGTGAGAAGGAATATTTTCATCATCTGAAACCAAGCGTCTCCTGACACATGGCCTTCGCACCAAAGAGCCCTCTTCAGTGTCTTCTTCACTATCAGAGCCATGAGCTCCATCGATCTTCCTTTTTGAAGAAGAAGAAGAACTCAAAATTCTTTCTTGAGCAAGAGTCACAGAAAGGCTTGTGGATGGAACAGACGCGAGACTAATGCTGCGAATAGGAAATCCTAACAAAGAAAAAGGGCAAATAAGAAACTCTTGACTAACAAGGAAGAGAAGAGGAAAGATAGTAAGCGGAAGAAGTACCGTGCGTCTTCACTTTCCAGCCAAATCTTTGTAAAACGTATTTCCAAGATCTTCTCTCCATAGAGGCAACAGTTAGCAGTTTATCTGCCCAAGCATGGAAGTTGGGAATCTCTTCAAAAACTTTCATAGTTGCTGAAAAGGTAAGCACGTGATTACATGAGTTGTTTTTTCTTTTTTAAAAAAACAAAGAGAAAAAAAAAGGGGAAAACTTATGTGCAAAATTCTTTTTTCTGGAAAAGGCATGTTTTCTTCACCCACTAGAGCACTAGTGGGAAAAACAACAAAACAGGCATATTAGCCACGGTCTCTGTCATCATCAGGGCTAACCAGTACTCTCTTACTTCTAGCCACGAGAGAAAAAACTCCTTCACGAAACAGTTTAGGAGAGTAAAGATGAAGAAGCAAGTGCCGGAAAGTAAAAGGCATAAAAGCTAGATCTGATAAATAACGAAGGCATGCAACAACCCTCCAAACAATGGGGCCAATTTGTCCAAGGCACACGTTGAAATAACGGCAAAATTCAATAATTACTGGGTCGATAGATGGTTTGAACCCTAAAGTAAAAGGGTAAGTGTAAACAAAGGAATAACCAGCTTGGTGTGAAGTAATTCTCTTATTGGAATCGGGAACTAAGACTGGGAAATCTGGTTTCCAATTACATTCTCTTCGAACCAGAGAAATAAGACCAGTAGTAATTAAGGTTGGATAAAGGTCAGCAGGATTAAGGGAGGCTATACATGAAACTTGATTTCTCATGGATTCGCGATCAGTTGTAAAAGAAAATTCCTGAGGAACAATCTTTGCAACTGTTGGTTTGCGCACTAATTCACTTAATTCTCTATTCTTATAAGAATGTCTAGAGATTAAAGGAGCCCTAGATTTAGAAGAGGAGGGTTTAGCAACATTTTCATGAGAAGAGTAACCGCGATTAGACAACAAGCCTAAACTACGAAGTCTGCCACCCCTCCTACTTCTAGTAGGGTCAGTAGAAAGAGTGAGTTCATCAACAATCACAACCTTACGAGGGTCTGATGTAGAAGAAGACATGATTATACGGAGAATTAACAAAGAGTGAATATGAAAATACAAAGAAAGAGTAATATAGAGAATACTGTAGAAGAAAGATTTCAAGAAATCAAAGAAGAATGAAGTATTTAAGAGAAGACACGATCATCATTAAAGGTAGGTCATTATGAAGCGTCATAATGAAACCGTCGCTTCATGACTGACGCAGCCGCAGTAAAACCCTAAAAAGTGCTGAAAAACTGCAGAACTAATCGATAGAAGCCACGTGGCACATGCATTAAATAGACATGACATACGTTGCGAAACACAATGATACTCGAAAAGCGGCGGCAAAGAATTACTGCCATAAATACTTACCACTTCATGACTATTCAATTGAAGAATATTCAAAAAGTGGGGGGACTATCTATACTGGTGAAAAAAGATATCACACGTGGAACCTTACTGAGATGACAAAGCATGAAACATGGAACAATGGTAAAGTGACGACTGGCATACTAAATTAGTGAAATTAAATATGTAAGGAAGATATGGATCAAATACCCACGAGATAGTAAAGAACAAATGACCGAGCCTAATTAATTGTCAAAGAAGAGGCGTGAATGGAATGAATCAAGGCCAAAAAGGAGGAAAGATTCATAAACCAGTAATAAATAAGGAAAGGGAATCAGAATTATTATAAGGCATTTATAACTACGAATGCGTCAGTTATGGTTATCAACAATAACGAGCAATCAATACCATTAATGCTCATAATGAATTCGTCATAAATATGGAAAAATGTTATGATTAGACATTCCTATATAAGGATAGAGAATCTCGCTTGTAAGGACAAGTTCCAAGCATTACTGAAATATACTTACAATTTCTTGCTTTACCAAAGCCTTCTACTTAATTTGAGGGATCAACTGTCATTCCTTATTTTTTTTTTGCTAATTTATATTGTTATTTTTATTTCTCTCTTTTCAAACAGATTGATGAGGAAGTAAAGTATCATTTGGTTATCAGTAATCCGATTTCTTCTAAATATAGGCTTTGACTGAAAATTTTATTTTTTGGTTAAACAATATGAACGACTTCTGTTTGTTTAGAGCGTACAAAAATCTTGATATTTGACAAGGAATCTCGTAATTGAAATGAAAATTCTCTATATCTCTAGCTCTTCTTTTTTAACGTTACATAAATATTTTTTTATTACTTTTCTTTCACTTTCCTCGGGTTGATGGATTGCTTCAATAAGTTTATATGTTGAGGTTTTTTAATTTAGGTTTAACATCATTTGTTGAATTTATCATTATAGTTCATAAATCTTTTAAAATTAATGAAATTTGCTAGTATCGTCAATTTCTTTGGGTAATAAAACTTGACCTTTTCCCAGTTTGATATTAATTAAGCAAAAGAAAAAATAATCTTGTCATACTACATGTATATAAAAAATCTAAACTCTAGTTGATATAACAACAATATCAACAATAACAACAACAACGCGACCCAGTGAAATTCCACTAGTGGGGTTTGGAGAGGGTAGTGTGTATGCAGACCTTACCCCTACCCCGAGGGAGTAGAGAAGCTATTTTTGAAAGACCCTCGGCTCAAGAAAATAAAAAGAAACAATATCAGTATCACCAATAGAAATCATAGGAAAAATAACATCATGGAAAAGAGAAAGTATATGCAAAGCAAACGCGATAGACAGTACATAGACCCGGCACTATGGCAAACAAAGGAGTAGTAAGACACAACATTGTCACTAGCTAACATCAACAAAAACCCTACCAAACTAGCCTCACAAAGGAACGAAGTAAGGGAGACTCAACTACCTCCTAACCTACAACCCTAATACTCGACCTCCGCAACTTCCTATCAAGATCCATGTCCTCGAAAATCTGAAGCCTTGCCATATACTGTCCGATCACCTCTCCCCAATACTTCTTAGGTCGTCATCTACCTCTTCTCGTGCCCTCCAAAGTCATCCGCTCACACCTCCTTACCGGAGCATCTGGGCTTCTCCTTTGTACGTGTCCGTACCATCTGAGTTTCGCTTCCCGCATCTTGTCATCAATGGGAGCCACGCCCACCTTCTCCCGAATATCTTCATTCCTAATCTTATCCATCCTAGTGAGTCCGCACATCCACCTCAACATCCTCATTTCTGCTACTTTCATCTTCTGGATATGTGAGTTCTTAACAGGCCAACACTCAACTCCATACATCATGGCCGGTCTAACCACCGCTTTGTAAAACTTACCTTTAAGTATCAGTGGCACTCTCTTATCACACAAGACTCCAGATGCTAACCTCCACTTCATCCACTCCACCCCAATACGGTATGTGACATCCTCGTCAATCTCCCCTCCTCTATGGATAACCGACCCAAGTTACTTGAAATTGCCACTACTTGGTATGACTTGTGATTCAAGCCTCACTTCCATGCCCACTTCCCTCTGCTCAGTGCTGAACTTACACTCCAGGTATTCCTTTTTCGTCCTGCTCAGCTTGAAACCCTTAGACTCAAGGGCCTATCTCCAGACCTATAACCTCTCGTTAACACTGGTTCGTGACTAATCAATCAAAACTATGTCATCAGCGAATAACATACACCATGGCACCTCCCCTTGAATATGGTGTGTTAACGCGTCCATCACCAGGGAAAATAAGAACGGGTTGAGCGCAGAACCTTGGTGTAACTCCATAACAACTGGAAACTGCTCAGAGTCGCCTCCTACCGCCCTAACCCGAGTCTTAGCCCCATCATATATGTCCTTAATTGTCCAAATGTAGGCAGCCGGGTAAATTAGCAGTCCAAGGTTGGGGAATGAGGATTATAGTTAATACTCCCCCAGTTTCAATTTATGTGAAATCATTTGACTGGGTACGGAGTTTAAGAAAATAAAGAATACTTTTGAACTTGTGGTGTAAAATGAGGCACATATATTTTGTGTGGTTATAAGTCATTGCATAAAGGTAAATAGTTTCCAAATATGGAAAGAGGTTATTCCTTTTGGCACAGACTAAAAATGAAGTAGGTTAACATAAATTGAAACGGAGAGAGTAATTTTTTTAGTTTTTACTTTTTTAAATATTAAATATTTAAATTTGAATTTAATTAATTTTTAACCCACGGGCCGGCTCAGACCCAACCTCGGTCAAGGCTCAAGGGCCAGCGGGCTGACTTGGACAACGCTTATAAGAATCAGTTTAAATGGGTTCAAAACATCTCAATCAACCCTACCCCAGTAGCGGGCTGGATTGAACTGGCCTCACGGGCTAAGTCCATTTTGACGGCTCTATATTTGACTCTCGCAAAACACTCTTCAATATGCATTTACAATTTTTCTGCATAAGTAAGCAACAGAATAATAACATGAAATTGCTCACCACTGAAATTTGAACGTGTCTAGTATATAGTTATAGATTATAGGCTACTACTAATCACTAGGTTGTTTATTGAAATTTTAAGTTAGCTAGATATTTCAAAACGTGAAACTGAATATTTTATTGTTAATCTTGTAGTTTAGCATTCTACTAGTAATATTTTTACCCTATTTTCTCCAAACTTTCCTATTTCTCCATCCAAACTCACATAACCAATTCTTAAGTTTAAAAATTCTTTGTATTACCTACTATTTTGATTTATTTGGAAGTAGGAGAGGCAAACGGGCGGGGCGAGTTGGATATGGTTCGGGTCGAAAACTTGTAATAAAAAAATAGATAAATTATTCAATCCGACCCATATTTAACACGGATAAAAAGCGAGTTAACCGATGGATAATATGGTACATGACTTCTTGAATATGAACACTTTTGGGAGAATTTCTAGTTTCCCAAATTTGAGGAACCCCCAATTTGAGGCTTTACAAATGTAAAAGTTAAACTCATTAGTTATCCATTGGTTACCCATTTTCTAAATGAATAATATAGTTTTTATTCATATTTGACCCATTTTTAAAAAGTTCATTATCCAACCATTTTTTTAGTGGATAATATGGGTGATTAAATATGTTCTTTAACCATTTTGCCACCTTTAAGTAAACTGTGATATCTCTGCCCGTAAGTGAAGAGATTTACATGCAACCATCAACAAGGAAAATATCATAATTACCAAAAACAAAAACAAGGAAAATATCATAAAGAACACTAGTATTTCATCTAACGTGCGGCGATCGATGACAAATTTGACCGCACCTGTTTTTATGTCCAAATAGTGATGATTGTTCTCCGAATGGAATTTACAGGGAGTGTTATGAGTTTAACTGAATCCATTCCATTTATTGAATTATTTGTACAATTATACATGCTAAAAAAATTAAAATATGTACTCTTTCCGTCCGCGAATTTATTTTAATAATGATAACAAAAAGAAAAATTTGTAGCAAATCAAGAGGGACAGGAGACCTAACTTAAACCTAGGAAGGAATATTATATTCTCTTCCTTGTACAAAACAAGACATCACTTTGTTCATTATTTGAATAGAAGACATATTTATTAGAGTTTTTAACATTTTACTTACTCAAATTGTTGCAGTATGTTGAATGCTTAAACTGCAGTGCATGTATTTACAGCAAGAAAATGAACATCTTGCGGTTAGAAAAAATGAAGGGAAAACATGAAGGTAGAAGGATTGTCTTCTCTTTATTATATCGAACTTCTTAAGGTGGTAAGGTGTTGCTTGCCAATTTTAACAAAGAATAATGCATAAAACTGTCGGTGGATTAGCTCTATCACAGCCTTTATATAAGTTTTTTTTTTTTTTTTTAAAAAA
>AWOL01S0050260.1:57845-73009 GCA_000715115.1 Nicotiana otophora
TTATATAAGTTTTTTTTTTTTTTGAAAAATTCCGAGGAAAACCACACAGAAAATGTAAACCGCATTAGGTAAGTCCGGTGCAACGAGTTCTGACTGAGGGAGGGAATCGATTCTAAATCTCTCGTGTGAAATCATTCACCTAACCAACTCAGTCTATTCTTGCGGGGCCTTTATATAGTTATAATAATATCTACTAGTATTAGATTGAAAAAATAATACTCCACTATACAATACAATACAAGTGATTCCATATCTGACTCTACTTAAAAAGTAATACGAAGTAAACATCAATTTGAGAAAGAAGTAAAGTCTTAGAATCTTATTGCCCTAATTGCAAACTTATGTATAAGCCAAACTGTGATAAAAGCTAGAGTTACTCAAATTAAAGTGGCAGAAAGATCGATATATTTCCCTAATGAAATGGGGTCGTCCCCAGATTAAAAGTCGTTTGGATATTTTAAGTGCATTTAAGTTAAAATAGCTTTTAAGTCACTTTATAGTGCTGGGATAAAATAAAAAAGTGCTTTTAAGAATTATGTTTTTAGTTAAAATGACAAAAATAAGTCAAAAACTAAAATTTCTAGCTTATGACTTATACTTAAAAGTTACTTAAAATAAGCTCATCCAAGCGGCTCTAATCTTGTTTTGTCAAATATATTGTCTCAAACTTCTTTCAGATATGTTATCAATGTCACCTCCACTAATCATCATATCATCACCTAATTATTTACGGACCCTCACTTGTGAGCTTTTGTATCTATATCCGGTTTTGGGGTCACAATTAAACCTATACTCACTTTACAAAAAAGTTTGCAAGTGTACCCAATTTACGATCAACTTTAGACTTATCGGGTCTAAAATTAAAAAACATTAGTCTGAAGTAAAAAAATTACACTTCAAATTCACTTAAGGCCAAATAGGCCTAAAGTGCAATCAATGGTTTCATGCATTTAAGGCTAATAAGTCTGACGTGAAAAATTGCACTTCAGATGCACTTAAGACCAATAAGTCTGAAGTGAAAAATTGCACTTCAGATGCACTTAAGGCAAAAAAGTCTGAAGTGCAACAAATGTTTTCATTCACTTAAGGCAAATAAGTCTGAAGTGAAAATTTGTACTTCAAATGCACTTAAGGCCAAATAGGTCTGAAGTGTAACTAATGGTTTCATGCACGTAAGGTCAATAAGTCTGAAGTGAAAAATTGCACTTCAGATGCACTTAAGGCCAAAAGGTCTGAAGTGCAACAAACGTTTTGCTACACTTAAGGCCAATAAGTCTGAAGTGAAAAATTGCACTTCAGATGCACTTAAGGCCAAAAGGTCTGAAGTGCAACAAACGTTTTGCTGAAGTGCAACAAACGTTTTGTTGCACTTAAGGCCAATAAGAATGAAGTGAAAAATTATACTTCAGATGCACTTAAGGCCAAAAGGTCTGAAGTGCAACCAACGTTTTTATGCACTTAAGGACAAATAGACCTGAAGTGCAAATTGCCTAGAAACAGAAATTTCTTCTTCGAATTATAACAATCTAGTATACGATTTAATACCCAAATCTACTCCAAATGAGTTTAAATTTGAAACATAACCTCCAAATATCATCAGGAACAAACCCCAATCATCAATTTGTCAAAACAACAATAAATCTAATGAACCCATTTTACAATTAAGAAAAAACCCTAAGCAATAGCAAAAAATAAAGCGTCATAGCAGCTCACCATTGTAAAACATTATAAACTATATTAAAATATGTTTACAACCATCATATAAAATCATTGTCACCCGAAGAAGAAGAAGAAGAAGAAGGAGGAGGAGTAGGAGGAGGAGGAGGTGGAGAAGGAGGAGGAGCAAGAGGCCTAAAGTTGTTTAAAAAGTAGGTACAAATTAAAAAAAAAATAAAAAATGGGTATAAGTTAAATGGGGGAATTTTTACAGCTTTTTTGTCCTACTTTATAAATATCACTAGGCTCTTAATCATCGAATTATCTATACAATAAGTAGAAAACTTTATGAGTTTAATTTATATACACTGAATATATACAACAACAATAACAACAACAACAACCCAGTAAAATCTCATTAATGGGGTTTGGAGAGGGTAGTGTGTACGCAGACCTTACCCCTACCCCGAAGGAGTAAAGAAGTTGTTTCCGAAAACCTTCGGCTCAAAAAAAAAAAAAAAGGAAAAAAAAAAAAAAAAAAGGACAAAAATATACACTGAATATATATATATATAAATTTACACTATCAAGTTATACAATAAATATCTAAAGATAACCAACCATCTATAAACAGAAGGATTATAATCTTGATAATACGGCAGACCACCTGGCACAACAAGTAGATGTGACCTGAATCGTGATAGTTGTATATTTTTCTCCACTATCCATTTATATAAGTTACACTCAAGATATATCACTCATATATTAGTGTTGAACTGCGATCAAAAGCAATTGATGAAGTTTCCATTTTGAAGGGAGATTTGGGGTAACTGGTGGTAAAGTTGCTGACATGTAATCAGGATGTTTCGGGTTTGAGCTATGGAAACAGTCTCTTGCAGAAATGCAAGACAAAACTGCGTACGATATATCCTTAGCTTGTGGTCCGGTCCTTCCTCGGACCTCACGCATAGCGGGAGCTTAATGCACCTTAGTTTCCATTTTGTTCAATGAATTTCCCCCCGTGAAAATGACAAGGGGAGATGATAATAGTGTTATTACAACGTCCAAGATCTTACGATTAAGATGTCTAAAGATTTTTCTTTTCTCCAGCTAATTTTTTGGACCCCTTTTGTAATTTGCTAGACCCCATGTTTTACTTTTTGCCCTTAAATACTCAGTTAAGTAAGTTCATTTGCTTTAATTTATTGTTTTTCATGGGTTCTACAAACAAGAAGAACAAACATATGCCATGTTCAGCATGTAAGTTTCTTCGTAGACGCTGCACTCAGGATTGCATTTTCTTGCCTCACTTTCCTTCTGCTGAACCACAAAAATTTATTGCTGTTCATCGCATTTTTGGTGCTAGCAACATCAGCTAAATATTACAAGTACGTAATTCATAAGTTTTAACTTTTTCTTTTAATGGATGTCTACTGCATCGTACCAAAACAAACACGGATAACTCTACCAACCAAGGGTTATTAAAAAATGGGAAGAAATCACCAAGTATTTTTTGTATACTTGGATTTGTACCATAATTAGGGGTGTACAAAGAAAATTAACAAACTGTATCAAATAGATAATCCGAGTCAAACCGGAAAAAAAAATCTGATTGTGATTTGGTTTGATTTGATTTGATTCTGTATCATAATGCAGCGCCAAGAGTGCTTAAGTGTAAAAGAACTAGACTTTTGAACTTTATATTAAGCTAGCGTTTGGATATAGATTTGATTGAAACTTGAAAAGTTTTTCTGAAGTTGTGTTGAAAAATAAATTTTGAGAGTTGAAGTTGTGTTTGGACATGCATTTTATTTGAAGAAAAATTAAAGTTTCGTGAGTGGAAGAAAAACTTTCACCCAAACGTTTTTGAGAACTTGAAATTTTTTGAAACTTTTTTTCTCAAAACATGATCATATTTCACAAACAAACAATGTTTTCAATTTTTTTTTTAAAAAAATGAAGCCAAATATATGGCCCAAACGGAAGCTAATCTATAATATTATTAGAGTTTAAGTTCTAAACATTAACGGTGGGAAAGAATATTTAATCAACCAGGAGGTCCAAATATACTCATGTACTTTCGAAGATGGTCTAAAAATACCCTCCATTATACTATTGGGTTATCTATACCCCTGCAATCATACTTTGGGTTCAAATATACCCTTCATTAACGGAGGGACACGTGTCATCGTCTTGTTGGCCAATTCTAAATATCTCCTAATTAATTAAAAAGGCCCATTACCCATACCCGAAAATCAATTTTCTAAAGCAATTTTTTTTTGTAATAACTGGAAAAAAAATGAAATTGTTTTTACTAAAAACTGAAAAAACCGAAAATATTTTTTTTCCAGTTTTTACAAAAAAACTGCTTTAAAAAAACTGAAAAATATTTTCTAAAACAATGTTTTTGTAAAAACTGAAAAGCAATTTTCTAAAGCAATTAAAAACTGGAAAAAATTGAAATATTTTTAAATAAAACTGAAAAAAATATATATATTTGTTCTTTCAGTTTTTACAAAAATATTGCTTTAGAAAATTCCTTTTCAGTTTTTTTTTTTTTTTTTTTTTACAAAAACAATTGCTTTAGAAATTATTTTTCAGTTTTTTTTAAAGCAGTATTTTTCTAAAAATTGGAAAAAATTATTTTCGATTTTTTCAGTATTTAGTTAAAAACATTCAGTTTTTTTCAGTTTTTACAAAAACATTGCTTTAGAAAATTGCTTTTTAGGTTTTGTTTTTCAGTTTTTACAAAAACATTGTTTTAGAAAATATTTTTCAGTTTTTTTAAAGCAGTTTTTTTGTAAAAACTGGAAAAAAAAAATTTCGTTTTTTTTCAGTTTTTAATAAAAAGAACAGTTTTTTCAGTTTTTACAAAAACATTGTTTTAGAAAATATTTTTCAGTTTTTTTAAAGCAGTTTTTTTGTAAAAACTGGAAAAAAAAAATTTCGTTTTTTTTCAGTTTTTAATAAAAAGAACAGTTTTTTCAGTTTTTACAAAAAACAAATTGCTTTAGAAAATTGATTTTCGGGTATGGGTTATGTGTCTTTTTAATTAATTAGGAGATATTTAGAATTGGCTAACAGGACGATGACACGTGTCCCTCCGTTTAAATTAGGGGTATATTTGAATTTTAAAGTATGACTGCAGGGGTATAGATAACTCAATAGTATAACGAGGGATATTATTAGACCATTTTCGAAAATATAGGGGTATATTTGGACCTTTGCCGTTATCTATAACAAGTGAAACTAGTTACCAGAAAAAAAGGCAGACAACATAATATAATAGGTTCTATAAACGGCAAGTGTATCTAAATTAAATCCATATGCGTGCTAGTTATAATGACACTTCAAGAAATGAACCTTTTCTGCTTTGTATATTCAATATTGGCATTCATTTATAGCAGGAGATACCAGTGGATAATAGAGAAGATGCAGGGATTAGCATAGTTTATGAAGCTACAGCAAGACTCAGAGATCCAGTATATGGCTGTGTGGGCATCATTTCTGCCCTCCAGAAACATGTTTTTCACTTACAATCCGAGTTAAACGAAGCTTTAGCTGAAGTAATGTCTCTCAGAACCCAGTTATCCGATGCTTTATCCTTACCCTCTCTGCTTGAAGGTTCTCCATTCACCCCCGAGAACCATGAGTTTCTCCATTTCCAGAAACCGAATGAGCAAAATGCATATGCTAATGCCTCGGACGCCTTGCTTCTACTTCCAGAAGCTGCAGATCACTATTGTCTCCAAGAAACTGAAGTTCTTCATCCACTGCCTTACTTGGACATATAGTTTTCTAGTATGGACAACAATATACTGTCAATATTTGCCTTTCATTCAACACCTTGGGATTTAGTAAAGGCAATGTTCCAAAGCTGCAGATATACTAGTTTCTTCCTACTTTGAACCTCGGAATGAAAAACGATTTTAAGTAACATACACTAACAACATAAAAGTTGTTTACACTATCAGTGCAATTTAATAGGAGAATTAACAGATCATAGCAAGTTCTTACTCTATTTTCCAGGTTACCATACCTCGCTTAATACGAAGAGTTATATATTGTAGCAGGTCAATTTTGCCTGATGGTGAAACTATATATACACAATCAGTGCATAAAATCTAAGCTTTTCAGAACAAACTTTATAAAGCTGGTCAGTAGAGCAGGTCAATAACCCACGAACTGCAGCTGATTCGTGAAATTAAGCACTATCTGTACTGCACGAAACTGAAATCAATTAACTGTCTGATGACAATTTCCAACAAAATGAAACTATGAAAGAAAGGTCTCCACAAAGTGCTTGTTAAAGACCTAGACACTGAAGTCGAATAAGACCTTCCAACACGATCGTAGTAAGCATCCTTAACTGAGGTTATCATGGAGAGAACACACATTCAAAATCATCGATATAGCATCAATACGGCACACAGTTCAACTAACACCTGTATGATGACAATTTCCCACAAAATTAAACTATGGCGAAAGCCCTGTAATAAAAAGCCCTGGCATTCTAGTAAAAAAAAACTTGTAAAATCTCTTTGGCCTACTTTTTATATAAATAACATTGGTTATTGTCGAAATACCAAAAATTCAAAATCATTGATATAGCATCAGTATCTAGTTACAACTTCAAAAATATATGAGAGGCTAACAACTTCAGAGTAGGAGGCTTTGAAGGAATTGCAACGGTTAGAACTACTTTCTAAGCCTATGTTGTAAGAGAAGAGTTTAGTAATACAACCTTCAAATTACAAGGTAAAATCAGGGACAATTGTCAACAGCTGAGATATTCACCCTCCGCTAAGAAAATGAAGGGCTTACATTGGTTGAAAGGTAAAAGTTTAGTGAAGTTATAATTATGTGAGAAGTTGAGGGTCAAAGAGAGGATGATCAGAGACCAATGTGATTTAGTGACCGTGTAAAAGATCCTCAGCTTCCAGCTCCACCCCTAACCGATGTTTCATTGAAGCTTGACTACTCACTGGTACTCTGATTTTCTTTTGTAATTCCACAAACCTCTGAATATCAAAATTATACTTCTTGATCAGCTTCCTCTGCCTTGAGAGGAAGAGCCTCTTCAACACATCTTGGTATGACGGGTCTCTAGAAGTAACAAGGAAATAAGCATAACCTACTACTATCCCAGTAGTAGTTGTGAAAAAAGCAATTGGTTCCATCACATCCCAAGAGAATTCCCAGAATGTTAGACGGAAGAAGAGACCGACTTGCAAAAGGCCAGCTCCTAACCCAGTCCATAAAATGCGACGCACCTGCTTATGTGCAAGCTCATCAATTTTATCCATCTTCTCCTGCAGAATCTTTAGTTCATCTATCGTGGGGTCATCATCGGGTAGAAGTGCTAGGGGAACTGCCTTTCTAATTTCATCCACTACCTGAAAACAAAAAAGAAGAAAATGAAATTGGAGATTTCCATAGTGATAAAGCTTTTAAGAGGGCTGGCTAGAAATGGACATTTATTAAGAAATGTCTCTCAAATCCATATTCAGAAACCACCAAGTATGCATTGAAAGCACACATTTTTTACTTTATCAGGTAATTAGATTAAGCAATAAATTTCTGATCAAAGAAAGCAAAGTTGAAATCGTTCTTGATTTTCTACTTCTCCCTCACTCATAAAATTAGAAAAGAAGTAATTGCATGCTGTTATGCATATTCAGAAAAATAAGTAATTCAAACATGACATGTCCCTGCAAAACTAGGCATCTTTACACCACCAACTAATGGACTGAGAATCGAAAAGATTATGGGTACTATGAGACAATGTCCGCAATAAGGTGGTTAAAGAATGCCCAAACTAAGGAGAGTTTGCTCTCCACAATTCTAATAATCTTGCTTACTGAAAGCTTATTCAATAAGTTTCAGCACGCAACCAGCATATCAAACATCATAAATCTCCAATCACCACCACCAACCCCCTGCCAGACTGCTCCTCACCTTTTTTTGTGTCGCAAGAATTCTCAAATCAAAAGCAGGAATTCACACTGGTTGACGAAATTTTGACCCGCTACAAAATATGGCTGATATAAGGAAACCATGCTTAATCGGAACACTCTAACTGATACAACCTCACATCATCTGATTGACACCATTTTCCCAAATTAGTAACGCCATTTTCCAGATGTAATTAACATTAATTAACCGTTTAACAGCTAACTCCTAGGATATAGGCCTTTATTAAAAGCACATAATGAAGGCAGGCAGAAAAAGCAGAACAATTGAGCAAAGCCAGAAAAACTCTGTTGTTTTTCATGTTGGTTGTTGATAATTAGCAGATGCCAATGGTTGTATGTTTTGTTTCTTTACCCCTTATATGTTACAGTTTCTCCTCACAACACCCAACCTCATTCCCCAATCCCAAAAAGGAAACAAATATTTCATCCCCCGCTTCAGAAGCCAATGAAACCTTATGCCGAATCAATAATTCCTCAAAGATCTCTCCTTTTTCATGTGATTTCTTTAGATATTACAGCTAGACAATCTAATTCTTACATACTAATCGTCAATAGAACACCTTTTAGCACTACCCCACCTCCCAAAACAACAACAACAACACCTCAGTTCCAAATAAGTTAGGTTGGCTATATGAATCCCTACTTACTCCATTTCAACTCTTCTCATGCCAATATTATGCATAAACAAATAAAAAGCATTAGAAGAGAAAATCAGCATCCTATCCCCCATCTTAGAGGCCAATGAAAGCAAACGCCAAATCAATATTCCCCAAAGATCTCTCCTTTTTCATGATTTCTTCAGATATTACAATTAGACAATGTAAAGCTTACACAATAATCATCAATCAAACACCATTTTACACTACCCCCACATCTCAAAATAACATAAAAAAATAAAATAGAAGAGAATTTTTTTACCTTATCAGGATGAAGGTAAACTTTATCTCTGAAGAGCAAAATGACACCAGCTTCGTCAAGTACTCTAGCAAAACCAACCGCCTCATCACGCGTTTTAGCCACACCCATTTTTTCACAAGCTTTTAACAGCTCACTGAATCCAATAACCTCAGCATTCTCCATCCCTAATTTCCACTTCAGCTCCTCAACATTCACCAATCTCATCAGCCTCTTAGCTTCCTCGTGCGTAATAAAATCCCCATTATTCACATTATTCTTGTTTTCCCCATTCCCTGTTGAAGCTGAGCTGAAATAGTACCCACCCATCATTCGGGTTGACCCGCAAAAACACCCGGATCGATAATCCATAACCGAAATGGGAAATGTTCTTGTCCCATGGCTGATAGACGCTGATGTAACAGTACGTTTCAATAAATTACACGAAGTTCTCCACATTCTTCTAATACAAAAATTAAAATCGAGAATAATATGAAAGTGATATATATTTCAAGAGCTGATCTTGGTATTTTGAGCCATGATAGGCGATGAAATATTTTGGAAAGAAGAGAACTGTTTATAAATACGAGAATGACGATCGGTTGGTAACTGTTGAAACGGAGTTACAAAAGCCACCAATGAGAGAGAGAAGCGGGGATTTTTATGGGCCGGTCTAGTTTTTTTATAGGAAGAAGAAAGAGGGGAGCGTAAATCGGAGTAGGTAGGGTTTTGAGGCACGTATTTGACACGGTCACACACGGTAGTGTGTCTTTTTGGAAGGTGGGTCTTGAAGATTTGGTAAAAATTTAATCCGAATTCATAAAATTTAAATTTTAAATTTATTTTTACATCTAAAGAGAATTTGGTTTGATGGACAAAAAAATATAAAAGATCGCTTTTAATCCGTGAAATTATTTATATTAAATAACTATAAAAATGCATAAAATTTATCTATTTTTTATATATATACATACAAAAAATATATTTTTTGACTATTATTTTAAGAGCGACTAAATAATATTATTTTCTCAAAATATAACCCGAGCTAATCGTTATACCAAACTTTGTATTATATGATTAATTAGTTTCCGTATCAAATTTATGTAGTACTAATACTACTCTACATATATGACTTGTTAAAATACACAGAGATTTGACTTTGTGAGTTTGTAATTAGCTATTCCTTTTATCGCAATTTATGTGATGGAGATCGAATTTTGAAAGTCAAATTTAGACATAAATTTTTAAGTTTTTGAAATAAAATTTATATATTTGAAAACTACGTAATAAGTATTATAAGTCACAATAATTAACGATTCAAAATATCTAAAAATATTTAAAATAATTACGGCCAAAGAAAAACTCGATTGATTTTCGAAATCGGAACTTAGCCACGTAAAAGAGGATGATTGGTGTCAAGGAGGAGAAAGAGAGACGACCCTCCTTATTTTATTAATAAACTAAATAATTACTCGATCATGAAGAATCCAATAGCAAACATGCAGGAATAAGATAATGCTAATAGAGTTGATTTAATTAAGTTTGCTTTTATATAAAATAAAATAAAATAAGAATCTTATTGTCTGGATAGTTGGCATGCCTTTCCTTGATATGTCTTTGTTGACCAGAAATGGGAGAAAACATACTGACCAAAGTCCCTTTGTGATATTTTTTAAGAGTTTAAGTTACAATAATGTCAGCGTAAAAATATCCATGTGATCGTATTATTTAAAAGATAATTGAGTGTAACCAATTATCTAGAAAAAATGTGTGTTGATTGAAACAAGTGTATGAAGTGAGAATTGCAAACGAAAAAAGAAAACTATTTTTTCTACTTTTTTGGAATGTGTTTTTCTTTAAAAATATATTTGTGTAACCAACCACCGAAAAAAGATATAATCACGAAACGGGGTTTTCACTTTCGTCGTGGGTGCTTGGTTGGTCTATGACTATATGTTAAGTTGTTAACAATTTGCTTGGCTAAGCATGTCAATTTTGACTTTCTTCTATGACACATCTTTGAGTGTCATCTTCATATTATGTTGCATAACCTGAAAAGAATTGGCATATGAAGCTTAGATAAGTAATCAGACTGATTTTAGCTCACATTCACACATTATTAGGAGAAGAAAAAAACTATTTTCTGCGTTCATGTTTTGATTTAGTCCATCAATAAAGTCAAAGATACGAAATTTTCTGGTCTCTTAATTTTGGTTGAACATTAAAGTTAAAACTCTTGAGACTCCAAGATGTTACCAGGCCTTCAGTGGGGATTGTGGGTGTCACGACCCAATTTTCCCTCCGTGTGATATCGTGACGGCACCTAGTATCTACAACTAGGTAAACCTAGCATTTTGTGGAATAATAAAATAAAAATATAAATTTAACCAACTAATTCAAAAACTCACAACAAATCCCAAAACCCGAAACATCGTGAATCACAAACTACATAAGGGAAAGAAAAATTTAATGTCTCTATACATCAGAATCTAACAAGAAAAAATACAGAAGATACTGGACATGAGAAAGAGTAGAAGGGGACTCCGAGGTCTGCGGACGCGGCATATATACCTTGAAGTCTCCAAAGTTGTCCCGACTCACTGATAGTGCAGCTGATAAGGTGCGCCTGGATCTACACACGAAAAACATATGCAGAGAGTAGCATGAATACACCACAGTCGGTACCCAGTAAGTGTTAAGCCTAACCTCTGTCGAGTAGTGACGAGGTCAGGTCAAGGCCCTACTGGTAAATATATAATAAAACAATATAGAGTGTAATACCACAATAAAATAAAGGCTAAAATTTAACAACAATGAAATCATAGAAGGTAACAACTCAGTACATAGAAACACAACAGGGGATCTCTCGAGATACCGTCTCGTAGTCCCAAACGTAAATGTGCAGGGGGATCTCCCGGAATATCGTTCTGTAGTCCCAAAGTAAATGTGCAGGGGGATCTCCTGGAATACCGTTCCGTAGTCCCAAAGTAAATATGCAAGACAGGAGGATCTCCCGGAATACCGTTCCGTAGTCCCAAAGTAAATATGCAGTACAGGGGATCTCCCGGAATACCGTTCCGTAGTTCCAAAGTAAATATGCATCGCGAATGATAGAAATACAACTACATCACGAAATTCTTATAATTTAGACTAAGTACCAGTCATGAAAGAAGCAGGAAATTCACTAAGCATGCTGCACATAATTCACATAAACAATTAAGACACGTAGACATATTGTATTAGACTAAACACGATAGCTACACATATTGGAATAACTCAATTAAGAATGAAAATAGATTAGTACTCATTTAAAATGGTATAACTCAAAATAACAGGAAAACATGTTGCTGCTCGGTAAGAAAATTAGATTTTACTACAACTAGCCTGTGTACGTACTCGTCACCTCACGTACCCGGCGCTCACATAGCACAATAATTCCATATCTTAAGGGAATTTCCCCCACACAAAGTTAGGCAATCCACCTACCTTGAATCAAGCTCAATCAATCGGTCACAATGGCTTTCCCACGAATATCCGACTCCGAATGGCCCAAATCTAGCCAAAAGCAATTATATATCATAAATACAACAATAATAGACTCATCTAATTAACGAAATCAATATTTTAACGAAAATTCCGAAATTAATTCAAAATCGCCCGTGGGGCCCGCATCTCGGAACCTAACAAAAGTTACAGAATATGAACGTCCATCCAACCATACAAGTTTCACCAATATCCGACATCAACTCGAACCTCAAATCTTCAATTAAAGTCTATGAAGATTTCTACCATTTTCAACCCAATCTTTACCCATTTGAACTTAACAATCTTTCCACAACTTTATTGGTATGTATACATAATACTCTTACACCCAAGAATCATACTATTAATCACCCATCTTTACTCCAAACCCGAAATTGAAGAATTGAGGAAAGAAATTCTTACCTCTTTGAAGTCCTAGCAAGATCATTGTAAAATCTTCAAACCTTGAACAAGAAATTGATGGATAAATGACTAAGCCTTCACTTTCTCTCTCTAAAATGCTCTCACCTCTCTCTAAAATATCAGATGAAACCCTTCAAAATGACCCCCAATAGTGTTTTATAAGAATGGGGTCGGGTTTATAAAAACAAAAAAATAAAGCTCCGGAACAGGTTCTTCGATCGCATATGCGACCGCATATCGGTCGTATAATCGGTGTCCAATATTGGCAAACATCTGTCTGTATATGCGGTCACTATGTGGCCCGCATACCTGTTCTGCGATCGCATAGTGACCGCAGAATAGCTATGTGGTCGCATAGTCGACCGCAAATTTCATCCAAACTGGCCCTCTTCTGCGACCATTATGCGGGCCGTAGAGTGATTATGCGGTCGTATAATTGACCGCAGAAACGCGTTTTTCTGCCAAAAATTTTTCTTTACTTTCTGGTGCATTGTTCAACCCAAAAAGTCTGAGCCGCGGCTCGCTCCTTTGTACTAATTGATCTAGCTCGACACAAAACCTTAATTTTCTTAGCGAAAATTCGCCGGGTCACTACACATACGTCAACATCTGGTCAACCTTTTCAACTAAATTTCGAAACCTTGGAACTAGGTATTCCAAATCATTCACAAACATCACTGGACCCGAACCAATTACCTCCGGCAAGTCACATAACAAATATAAAGCATAAATTGAGCAGTAAATGGAGAAAGAGATTATAATACTCAAAACGATCGACTAAGTCATTACAGTGAGTTCAGAATTGAGATGAAACAGACGAGAGTAAAGGAAAATATTGAAGTTGGTACAAGGTAGATGCCAATACTAGTATCAACAGATGATGGGAACCCTCCACCGTTGATCAAATATCTCGAATTTGAGCGTTGAATGAAAAAATAACTAATAGGAAGCGATTTCCCCTTTAATGCATTTTTACGCAATGCAAATGCAGATGGTAAGAGCCAAAAAGAAAAAAGAAGATACACATTACTATAATCTCTCTGATTCTCTTTCTCATATTCTTTTCCGGCATTTTGTTTTGGTTCAAGAAAATTAATAGTACTAAGCAATAGATGGCAGGAGAATCTATTAAAGAAAAGTACATGGTTAAGTTTAAAGCCTGCATTTAGACAACAGGATTAGCTTTATCCAAAGGCATTATTAGAGATTAGAAAAGAAAGAAATCCAAACAAATACGCATATTGCAGTCATTTTACAGTTCCACAAGATGTTGCACCGCCAAGGTTTCGAGTACCGAGATTCAGCAGCTTTGCATGAATACAGAGGCTGAACTGAGGGGAAAAAAAGAAATTTATTTATATATGGGGTTCATATTGATTTAATAAATACCTCTCATATGTCTTTCTTTAATCTGTCACCAAGTAACTATAGTTAATTAATACATATTCTTCCATCAATTTTATTACCTATAAGCTAATAAATTTACTCTATACATCTAATGTAATAAGTTTTACCGCTGAAAGAAATTGTCTGGTTTTGGATTTACAAGTAGCGCAGGGCCTCTTCCAGCAAAGCTGGTGTAAATACCAACTTGAGGTCCCTTTAAAGCTATTTCATAAGCACCCTGTGTATATAAAGTAAAATAGCGTTCATTAGCCAGAAGCTAATAAAACAAGCAAGAAACTTGATAAGAGCAAAATTGGCCCTTGAAAGTGTAATCCTTAAAAATCTAACATTATAATCAGTAAGCAATTCCACTTCAAAGCTAGCAATAACATTACTGATTATATAACAAAACTGCTAATTAAAAAAGAAGACCCTCCGTAATTAATTACCAACTCTGTATAACGATACTCTAGAAATGTCAGCTTATAGTACATCTTTTCAATTGTTTTGTTAATTCAGCAACTCAATAAAAAAAGTAGAAGTACAAAGAGCCTAGAAATGACTATACTACTTTATGTACAGACAGATAAATGTTAGCTATAGCCCTCATAAGCAGACCCAAACGGACACAAACTATAGAGAAAGTTTAATAGTGGCTTTGTCTTGCCTTTGTCAGACAAGCGGGTTGCTCTAATGGTAAGCAACCTCCACTTCCAACCAAGAGGTTGTGAGTTCGAGTCACCCCAAGAGCAAGGTGGAGAGTTCTTGGAGGGAAGGATGCCGAGGGTCATTTGGAAACAGCCTCTCTACCCCAGGGTAGGGGTAAGGTCTGCGTACACACTACCCTCCCCAGACCCCACTAGTGGGATTATACTGGGTTGTTGTTGTTGTTGTTGTTTGTCTTGCCTTTGTCTTTTAATCAAACCCACTATTAAAGCCTAGCAGGTAAATCTTCTTTACCTGAACCACAACAAGAAATTTTTATATTCCTTCCCCTAATCTTTTTTCTTTTGTTCAAAAGAAAGTATAAGCGAGGAAACATTATCTTTTGCCCAAGACCAATATAACAGTGTTGAGGTTTTGGTTTTAAGATGAAATAGTCTTAAAATGAGGGTGAATGGGAAATGGAGGGAAAATGAAATTTTTGAGTAAAATTTTAAGTTTCCCCCTCTTGACAATGAGACATTGTCCCATATTGGAAGAGGAAAAGAGTTTTGGTGGGTATATATATAATTGCTCTTCTTGTAGCTCTTAAAGAGTTAAGAAGAAAGCAAGCCTCGCGCCGTCGTCGTCGTCGCTCGCTCGGCT